>SEMN01000221.1:605000-834989 GCA_005408345.1 Macquaria australasica
CTGGACCTTTTTCTCAGCATAAACAAAACAACACACAGTTACTGCACAGTGATCCTCCCAGCTGCCAACAGTTATGTATACTGTATTATTCCCAATCCAACAAACCCCCCGCAGTTTAAAACAGAATGTATAAGGCATCCAATTCAGTCAGCAAAATCATCACACACAATAAAGAAGATGAGCTCCAGCTACAGTAGCAGGCATCCAGGGATTCAATTTCACAAACATCTGATGAGGTGGAGGGGAAGGGGGAACTGTAACTCATTGATGCATAGCTTACATCAGCAATAAAATATTCATGAACACACACACACCAACGCCTGATACTGTACACAGACGTTATAAATTCCACTTCCTTTGCAACATGGATAGATGGCCTAGATAGAGCTTGTGTCACTCGACTGTTGAGCTCAAATAACTTTAAGGACTTCCATGGAAAAGCGAAGAACACAGGGACCTGACGAGGCTGTCACATCAATAAAACAGATGATATAACATCCTGGAAGAACAAACACACCGTTTTAAAAGGGATATCAGAGAGCGAGAGAGAAGAAAAACTACCTCCAGCGCATTTAGGAACCATTTCTGCCAAGTTGGCAGGTTACCAAAACATTACTGGAAACATTCAAAAACAAATAAGCACCTACTCAGAGTGCAGCGCTGCGAGGAGGGAAAGAGCCTGGCGCATGTTGGGAAGCGCTGAAAAGCTCTAAAAAATTAATTTAAAAGGTGCAACAAAAAGCAGGAGCAAGAGAGAGAGAGATGTTTGTTTGTTTGCCTGATATTCTTATCAGCCACTTCGTGCCAAACACGATTTCTTTCAAGGCAGAATAAAAGCAACTGTATCGACATCTTGAGGTCATTCGGGCTAAAGAAGAAAAGGATGAGAGAAACAAGACGTTCCTTAGATTGTGACGCTGCTAAGAGGCAAGTGTACTGGCAGGCGCACAAAACGTGTTGCACATGTGTTTGTAAACCGTACACCATGAACATCACAACAAGGAAACAGTATAATCATCACACATCATTTGAAATTTGATCCTCATGGTGACCAGCAGCACAAAACCCAGAATCCTCTCAAAAGGAAACTTGTTTTTCCACCCCTGGCAGCCCTGTGTGTAGCTAAACTTACTCTATAGGTGATAACGACACCTGATCTGAAATCTAAATCCAGCATCTCTGCTACACTGCAGCACAGCCAAACAGCTCAAAACTGCAGATCTGTTACAACTTAGCAGGACTCCTGTTACAAAAGGAAAAAAAAAAAAATCACTTGCAGCCTTCATGAAAAAACAGAAGCTCCACCCAAATGCTGCATTCCTCCCACACTGCCTCCTCCATTAGGGTAGTTACAGGCTTTTAAACGTTCACCTCATTGTTTTCATTGTAAAAGGCTCATCAGATCTAAGCCCTTACCCTTTTCAAATTGCACCGCAAACGGCTGCTCCGTCTCCCAGGTCAGCATGTGTGTGCGTGTCGGTGAGCGTGTGGACGACATGCGGAGGGAGGTCGGGTCGCACAGGCCCTGGTCAGACAGGAGCGTCCTGTCCTCGTTATGTGCTCCGTGACATGAGATACAAGCCAAAACCAGACCACAGACAGATCAGTTACCACTAACACAGCGCTGAACAAATGTGGCTTGCTTCAGCTGCCAGCAACTTAACTTTCTCCATGCAGCCACTGAACTGAGGATAACAGAGGAATATTGGTTAGACCTGAAGTGCTTCATACGAAAGGAATCATTTAATGAGAAGCCATGAAGGACTAATGCATTAACCGATATAAATCCTGGGCGAATTCATTTAGCAAGGATGCTGGTTTTCAGCAACAACAGCACATTCACACCTGGAAGCAGCCCAGTACAACCACAGTCTTATCTCATGACCACCGGAGCAGATGGGTAACTGCATTGTTTAACGGCCCCATGAATTGGCTTCCCTCCGTAAAGTGATGTGTTCATTTCCCCACCAAGATTTGTACTGTTAGTCCAGGGATCAAATTCATGACCTGCTTCTTTAACCTTATAGTTTCTTCACAAGTTTGGAATTTAGTTTAACACGCAGACAATTTAATAGCATTGTTTTTCCACGTGCTTTTCCTGGCTTTCATTTTGGCATTTTGCCTTTGTTGAATAGCTGAATTAAAGCGAAATGACAGGAAACAGGGGAGAGAGTTTGGGTGCAACAAAGGTCCCTGGCCAGAATTGAACCAGGGACGCTGCAGTTACAACATTGCAGTTACAACTTTGCAGTTACTTGGTATGCATCTACAGACCACCAGGACACATTTAATACCTACACTATTTAATACCTCTTTTTGTGAAAAGATCTTGAATCTGATAACTTTGATTAAATGATTTTCTTAAGTATTGTAACATATAACAGATGACGATGATGAGGTAGCAAACAAGTATAGTAACAAAGAAAGTAGGAGCTTAAGTTCATCTGCCTTCTCTGCAAGTTACTATACTTTGGGGCTGAAACTAACTTATTTTCCTTATCAATCAATCTACCAGTTATTCAATTAATTGGTGAGCCTATGAGATAAGCCAAAGATATTAAGGTCACCATGATACATGACAAAGAAAAACAGCGAAACCTCAAATTTGAGAGGCTGGAACAGCAGAATGTTTTTCATTTTCTGGCATTTTTTCAAAATGTATGCTTGAAAAACGACTGAAACAACAAATCAATTATTTTTCTATCAATTGACTAATAGTTTCAGCTCTACTATACTTATATAAGTTATAAAAGTTTATAAAGACATCTTGATCAGTAGGGTACACCTCCCCTGCAGGTTTAAGCACGTAAGCTACACAACAGGCATCATATATAATACATTTAAAAAGTAGATACTTTTAAGACTTTTGATTTCCAGTTATTTTTTGTTAGAAAAATTGAGTAAAAATGTGATGATCACAAAATGCAGACCACTGCTATTACCCCAACGGTTATTATTATCAAATAACAGAAAGTAGTTCTTTCCATTTCAATGCTGACATTCTTCAAATACCTCAACTCTCTTTGTGTGTGCGTGTACGTACATGTGAGCACGCTCATATCTAAAAAGCTGGAGAGAGGTGCCTGTCCATGTATTTTCATGTCCCCTCAGCACATCTGGCTCTTGTTACAGCCCCTGTGACCTGTGTGTGGTTCTGCTCCATCCCAGCCCCCATCGCTCCTCTGTGGGAGAGCAGAGTAATGACTGAGTGCTGCTGCAGTTCCCAGGACCCCTGGCAATATGGGTGTTCACTCCTTTGCTCCTCAGAATGATGTTTTGGTTTTTTTTTTTTTGTTTTTTTTTTTTTTTAAAAAGGGGGAATGTGGCAGCTTCATCCAGACATTTATGTCATCCTCTGTCTACGTCTCCAGGAACACCGATTCATGCGTGGCCTTTGTCTTCTCAGGATGGTGGCCTTTAGTGCCATTACTGTGGATCAAAACACTGACAGGTTTTTCCACAAGATAGCAGTTATTGGTTTGACCTGATGCAGTGTCCTTTTGATTAATAACCTAATCTAAAAAAAAAAAGATAAACACATACAAGGTCACAAAATCCTATCAGTGGCTGAGCTATAATGAAAGTACTGACAAACAGAGCTGAGAGAACAAATCTCTACAAGTAAAAGGTGTTTCAGGCTATCAGCATCAGATATTAACTTTTGGGGTTGAAACTGAATTATCTATAGTTAAATTAATTATGATGTTTTGCAAAAACATGTTGCTGTATTAGTATTAATACAATGAAGACTACAAGAGGCCACTGCCTGGAAATGTTGCTTAATAAAATACCTGAAAGGAGTGGCCAGAAGTCCCTTTTATATCACAAGTGAGTTTAAAATAAGCATCAAACTTGGACATAATTAAGATGTGACTGGTAGCTTTTTTCCCCACGCCCTGACATAACACCATCTATGCATAAAAATAACAAGTTTAAAGTTGAATCAGATGAACAAAAGGCAACTCTCTGGTTGCCCAACATGTTTTGCAGCTGTAAGAAATGTGTAGGCGTGATTCTATTTGGTTCTGTGACTCTGTGAAGCTGCTACTGATGGATGATGACAGACAGACTAAGATTCACTGCTTATTTCTCTCCCTTTATCTCTTTTTTTAGCCATGTTATTACAAAGTATGCTGCTACTGAATCATATCCATTCACTCATCTTATAATATGTGGCATACGTGTCTTTCAGGACCAGTGCCATTATCTTATTTGTTTTCTTCAGATTGCACTGAAAGTTGCGGGCTTGAATATCTTCTGTAAAATTATACTGTATATATATTTACCAATAGATTAATTTGATCTCTCTGGAGATTCTGGCCAATCTGATAAATGATATATGATCTGCCTCAGAAACAAAGAAGCTGTTGAGATGCCACAATCATGAGCAAATGTTCCTGACAATGCCACTACAGTAACCTCTGCTAATGTAAATACTGCAATGTGGTAATATATCGGCAATTCAGGTTCACCTTGTGTAGTTATTGGATATCTGAAACGCAATGTCATCTTTTTATTTACTGAAACAATTTACAAAGATTTCCTCTATAAATTGCATTAAGGTGAAGCTTCAAGGTATGAGAACACGACATGTAGCTTTGCTGACAGATTAATCACTTTCTTTCTGCCGCCGTTTTTCTTGTTGCTCATATGTTCCAAAAATAATGGAGATAAATTCACGTGAAAGCAGATACCTACATTTCATATGATCAATACAATTATTCTAATACACTATCAGTGACATTGTTTTGTGGTGGTGGTGGTTTAGGATTTAATTTCAGGTATATTGGCTCCAAAGTCCTTCCCCTCAACACAGACGTCTCCACCAGAGCGAACGGGATAAGTCAATCTCTGCAGTTCATTAACTTTCAAAGAAGAGCAGCTGCACTGAGATGAAGTGAGATCTGGGTCTGCTTAGTGAGAGAGCGGTCGCAGCGTGGAATAAAAAGGGAGGCTCTCAACGACAGCAACACAAGAACCAAAGGCAGTCAGACCAAAGACGCTGCAGAGATGCACCACTCCGCTGCTGATCAACCATACAGAGATTAGAACCGATAGATTCCTCTCTGGATGAAAGGCCCAGCCTCTTAATGGGTCCGTACAAAACAAGGGCCCACATCCAACAGTTCTGACTGTGAACTATGTGTTCGCATCGTTATCATTACTGCACTTCAAAGCAGCACTATCTCTAAAGGGACATGCTCCGCTGGCTGTATAGGGCTGCACACTCCATTAGAGCCATCAACTCTCATTGGCTGAAGTAGGCCACAGCCACTGCACACAGAGTGGTGTGTTAAAGATTAATGAAGATATTGCACAAGTAAACCAGATTACAAAACATGCTTAAGCATGATCAAATATTTAGGAGGTGGCAATCTATATAGCTGGTGTGTTTGAGCCACTTGTTTGACTCAAGGACCCTGGAAAGGCCCTCGGGGTATAGTAACATATCATGGATGAATAGAAACAGTGATGCTGGTTCAGTAGCTGGTTTCCATCCAAGTTTGAGATGTACACTATACATCATATATGACTAAAAAGGGTGAATGGAGAGGGCAGAATCAGCAAAAAATGCATTAATATTGCAGGAATGTTCTCAGACTCGCTATGGGTGTTTTCTTTTGTCAATATAGGAAGTGTTTAACGTATAGAGATGAAAAGGCATTCGTCACATTCATAATGATTAAGTGATGTTTGCTCCAAAGGCTGACTTTAAATTATCTGTCCACCACAACTCCCAGATATATTAAATGGGCTGTGCTTCCCCAGTTTATGCCCACTTTTGTGTTTACATAAGAATATCGTAAAGCACATATTTTCTTTCCTCCTTCGGAGCATAAAATATTGAAAATATTAGCTGACATAATTGAGCAATAACCCTCTCAATATTAATTAATTCCCAAAAGGCTATTTCCATTTTTCATGTGGGCGAGTTCACTGGCACGCCTGCATTTTTGTCGAGGAGACTTTATTTTCCATCTCAATGCAGCTGCTGGAAAAACACAAATAAGTCACAGTTTTTGTGACATTTCAAAAGTTCATTTCACACTTTGCTACAAAGTAAGATGAAACGATCAAAGAGGCGTGGATTTAATCCTGATGGGGCTTTATGAAGGTGTTGATGTCTCCCGTTTCTGGCAGATGATTAGGTGGCAATGCAGCGCAAAAAGAAAAAAGAAACACACCTGTGTGGGACTGAACAGATCATGCAGAGTGGCTCCTTTCAGCACTCAGCAGGCAGCTTCTTCTCCCATCATCCCCGGGCCAATCATATGCCGTCAGAACATTTCCCAGCAAATTTCTTCGACCCCCCCATTTCCCCGCAGTTAATTGCTTCACTTCTCCAGAGTCCAATTATGGACTCCATACCTTCAGCTTCTCATTTCTGGTGTTTTCCAATTCACAGTGGTTGTACCTTGCAATGAAGCTTCAACTGAGAGATGGGTCCGAAATAATTTAGCCCTCATCAGGCAGCGCAGTTTAGCAGGGCCTCTAAATTGAGGTGTTCCAGTTTACACAATTAAATCTCCACAGAAGTCTGACTGAAACAAAGATAGAGTGAGACCTTCAACAATTACCAGTTTTTGCAGGTCAGATAAAAAGCAACAACTTCATAACAAAGTAGAGTGAACGCAGATTAGACAACCTCCGTTTGTAAAAAGGCATGACGTGATTACTTCCAGTACCAACACTTTTCTGAAATAGCACTTTTCTGTATGAACAAAGATGATCATTTTAAGTCTATAAAACAATCCTCAACCCTCTGCTCCAGAAACTACATACAAAACACATTATTTAACCAAGCAATGTCCATGCAGTGCTGCACAAATATTGTGACACAGAGTAATGAAAGAATAATGCCTGGTGTGTTTTTCTTTACTACCTAAGAGGGAGAAGGAAAAAAAAAAAAAAAAAAAAAACTGTCCACAGGTCAATAAGTCAAAGATCTCCTGCTTCACAGTAAAAGAACTGATTACATCTCAACTGTAAAGCAGCTGCACAAAGTACTGAGTTGCCGTCACTGTGGGGTGGCTCAGATTTGCATAGTTAGTTTAACCAAAGTTAGAAGTTGGTCTAAAAATACGTTTGGACATTTGCTCCCTTTGTGTCAGCAGATCACTTTATTTTCAATGTGGGAAAACTTAAAATTCCACGCAACTCTCTGTCTGGAATTTGATCTTAAAATGTAGTATTCCTGGACTTTGAGAGGATGCACAATGGCTTAGTGACTGTGATGACAAGTGAAATGAATGATGAATCTGTCTACTTGATTAACATGTTCACATGACCGAGAGAAATACTCAAAAATGTTCTTGCGTGTAAATATGGTCTAAAAGCACCAAAAGCGGCATGTAAATTATGTCACATTATGTCGATATTAAGGCATTTGGTAAAGGATATTGTAATATCTGATGTTGCGAGGCCCTATGGGGAGTTTTCATTTAAAGTATAGCCTGTGAAAAATACAAGGGAAAACCAACCAAATGTGGAAGGAAGAGATTAGATGTTCATCCCTCCGCCATATCTTTTTGAACTACTAGGAAAATCGTGGGCTAGATTAAGTGAAGTTCTTACAGAGGATGCCTTTTAGTGCAGTGCTGTGTCATGAGTTACAGATAGGAGGAGAGTGTCATTTCATGTAATTCATCAGAACTACAGATAATATCCATCTCCTTTGCTCCCTCTTTAATCTCGTGCTGAACAGAATATTAATAAAAAAGGGTCTAACCACTTCAGAAAGGAGGGAAGAAATCGGCACGTTAGATAGCAGAAATAGGCCAAGATGGTGCCACGGAGTACAGTGAGGGCACAGTATGCCAAACACAATCCTCCTTCACATGCAAAGCCCCCGGGGTGGACCAGCAGAACAAGCTATGAAGGCGGTTGGCCTCTAAACAGAGCAGCCGTACGAACACAGCCGTTATTATCCACCACCGGTAACAGAAACCACTGTTCGCAAGAAGGGAAGTAACACACTTCGAGAGGTGCTACCTTTGACTTTGAAGTGATAGATGAGTTATTTATTTATTTATCACCTTTTTTTTTCCACCTGTGGTTATGAGTAATCAAAGGCTGCTTCTAAAGATAATAAGATATTTATTTTGCATCCTCTAAACATAGTGTCCTATGTTGTGTTCTAAATTTCTCGTAAAACCGGCTTCATATTCCAGGAGGAGAAAACAGGAAACAAAAAGATTTTCTTGGAAATGGATCTATTGACGCCTCTTATACAATACAATACCTCACTGAAGCACAAGTTGTTATAACTATGATAGTGCAGTTTTACTACTCTACAATGACAGTAATGTAATAGGTTATTTATAAACAAGTCCAATCCAAAGGCAGTAACTTGCTACACAAGGTAGAGCCAGAAAGTCGTCCTGCAACATTGCAAAGAGCAAGTTAAATACTGACGCATAAGTCTCATCATCAGTAAGATAACTTTCATGAGCTGCAAACAAGATGGACGAGATGGTGAACGCCTGAGGCCACAGACAACAAAAGCACAATGTTTCAAAAAAACACGAGCGACCTAAAAAAATAATGAAAAGAAATCTATCTAGCAGTTTAACCAGCAGTCAAGCTTAACAGAAAAGGGTTGCTTTTGTTGTAACAGTGACCACGACTGATAGATTTTCAAATGAAGCCTTTGATCCTTTATTCACATATTGCACTATAATGATTCCTAAGGTTTATTTAATTTGTGTCAGTGCTCCTTATCAAATCACTCCTTACTACTAATGGCAATCCCTCTAATCCCATTTCACGATTTATTAAAATACCGGCGTAATGGAGATGCAATTGAACCAGACGTAGCACAAAAAAATTGAGTTCCCCTTGAAAAACTGCAGCGCAAGTCTGATGATGTGGGCAAGAAAAGGTCTTTAAAATGTAAAATAACTATCCAGAGATGCAAGTTGGCAGTTAATACCCATTTACCACTGTGTGAGTCAGCCGTTTCTTAATTTTATTACTTTAACTTAGTTTTAATTATTCCACTTGTTTTAAAATGGCCCTATAATGTAGAAGTGGAGTCATAGTGAGAGGTGTGATCCATTTGCACACCACTCTGTCACAGCAAACTTTTACTTTGAAAACAGATACTCAAGGTACATTAATGTTAATAATATTCCTTACTGGAATCATCTATTGCATCTCCTTTAACAATGAAGAGGAGAAGAGAAAAAAAAAAGGAGGCATTTTGAAGCCATACGACAAAGAGTAAGTCAACTGAGACAGTTGGTGCACTTAGAGCGCATCAGGGTTTTGCATGATTTGCTGCTGTCAGACAGCGTTGCCTTAAAGTTTCCTCACTGACAAACGACCAACCCCACTGCCACACTGGCCAGTTCGCCTTGACTGATTAGTAGTGACAGAAAAAGGAATAGACTGCAAGTGACTTTTGGCCCCCGACACACCAAACCAACCTTAAAGAAGTAACGTCTACAAAGACGAACAGTTGCATCACAGCAGCCAGCCAGCTTTGTTCCTAATCTTAAAAACATTATGGAAGAAAATAAACTAGCCAACCATTATCATGTCACAGCAAATCTGGAAAAAAAACAGCTTTCAACAGGCAATACTGTTGCTACTACGCAAAAAATAAGGAGAAATCACACTAAATGATTGAATATAACTTTTTCTCTAAGATGTCAGAAATCTGCCGCCGAATTTAACACGCTGAATTAAACTAAAGCATCCTGAGAGCCGACTACAAGCGACAAAACTAAAGACATCAGGCGGCCACAGACAACCCAACAGCACCCAACAGACAGCTGTTGGCAGTCTTTGTATCACCGGGTAAGTTCTCACACGGAACACGTTATCTTTATATATTAAGTGATGAGCTTGACCAACGTTTTTCACCCATCCGGCCTTCAAAGTAACATTCGATATCAACAAAAACAAAAAGGAGCATTTCCCATCAAAATCAACTGAAAATATTAAAGAATAATTACTTAATTAAAGTAATGAAGATAATGAGTGCATTTATTGAAACTAATCATTTCATATATTTGTGAGTATTTTGACTAGAGCTGAAACGATTAGTCGATCAACAAAAAAATTAACCGTCAACTATTGTGATCATCGATTCATCGTTTAGGTCATTTTTCAAGTTAAAATGAGGATTTACTGCATTTCCTTGTTTTAAAATTACATTAAAATGATTATGTTTGGGTTTTGGATTGTTGGTCAGACAAAAAAGCTATCTGAAGACATCACTGTGTGCTCTAGGAAACTGACGGGTATTTATCACCGTTTTCGGACATTTTACAAACCAAACAATGAATCAAGAAAATAATCGTCAGATTAATTGATAATGAAAATAATCATTAGTTGCAGTCCTAATTTTGACAAGCAGATTTAGACACATATTACACAGCAGTGGAGTGAATTCTGCAGCTTAAAGCACTTAAGGAGTTAAATTACATTAAAGAAAATCTGTATTATCTCATCAATAATCAAAATCATGTCAAAAAACGATGATCTACGCCGGCAGATCAGGTGCAACATCTGGTGCAACACTGGTAAGTTTTAAATTGTGTTGTTTTTAATTATTGGGTTCACGAAAACCTTTATGACACCTTCGTGACAACATGCTCCATGAGTTTAATGATGGAATAGCATAAAAATCTGACATGTTTAGGGTACAGTGTGTATGGATGCCCTAGTGTGAGGAAAATGAGCGAAGACAAAAGGAAAACAACCATCATCAGAGCTGTAAAACCTGTCCAGCTGCAGTCTTTGATCCTCCCCTCAAGCTCTCCTGCCTAATTCCAACACCTGCACACGCCAGCAGAGTCAGACGCTGAGCTATATGCGCAGCCCCACAGCTCAGACTCGCCATGCCTGGCCACACATAGCAACTCTCATTTCCCATCAGCTGTAGGCAACAAAAGGCTTAACAGATTTGTTTGTTCCCAGCTCTAAAGTAATGGCTTCATTTTAATCAATGAGCAGTGACGTGCTGGAATGCAGTCAGGGCGGTGCAGAATATGGGAGCATCTTTATTTCAGTCATCACTTGTTGTTATAGCTCACCTTTCAAACTTAATGAACAGAGAGAATGCATCAATAACACGCCGAGGGCTTAACAGATGTGACTGTTCCATGTCATTTACTCTGAGGTTTATCATGGCGGTGTCATGTTGTCACTTCTCAGACTGCATGTGCCCAACAGAAAGCCTCCTGAAGCCAGTGTCTAAAGCAGTCAACTTAATTAGGGCTGCAATAGACGTTATTTTTTCCATTATCGGTTATTTTCTCAAGTAATCAATGAAATCATTTGGCCTATACGTCAGAAAATGGTGAAAAATGCTAATTGCAGTTTCCCAAAGACCAAGATGACGTCTTGTTTTGTGCCAACCAACAGTCCAAAACCAAAGATGTTTGGTTTTTTTAATAGTAGAAGACTAAGAAAACCACAAAACATTCACATCTGAGAAGCTGGAGCCAGAGAAGTTCAGCTGTATTTTTTTTTTAATTACTCAAATTTATAAAATCTATTATGAACAATCTTAAATTTTCTGTCGCATCGATTAATCAACTTATGGTCGTGGTTCTAAACTTAGCCTATGTTATCCTGTTGCAAAAAGGCCAGGGAAGCAGAACCAAGTTCATTTTGATGATTATTTATCTGAACTGATGTATTTTATTAATTTTCCATTCTACTTTTCATTTTAGCACCACAGGAAGTGGTTCTTCTCTCTGGTATGAATATCTGTCTCATGAATTTCTCTTTGATCCTTCAAACTGACTTTTTCATTTGGTGCCAGCAGCCCAACACATGCACATTAGGACATACTGTAGGTAATGGTTGGATGCCTCAGCAGCACAAGATGGTTTCTATGGTAATTTCTACTGGGCACATACCGGGACAGGTCAGGCGTTTTTGGGCTTCATCTCCTTGGCGATGTGGTGGGTTGCAACTGGGTTATTTTAACCCGGCACAAAAAAGTACACCAGATCAGGGATCTAACTTATGAAGCAGGTTTACTAACAATACCTGCCTTTGAGTAAAAACCTGGAACAACTGTTTTTACTTGAGTCAGTGCTTCAGATTTGAGAGAGCTCAAGGCTTTACTCAGCATTTATCCCGCTAACTTTATTAAGCCTGCTGTTAGACGGGCCCCTGCTCTGACATTTTTCCATCTTAAATGCTGTGTCATGACTAGCTCGTCAAGTTAGCTCTGGTCAGACACAATAGCCCATTTTCCCGTCCCTCAAAATAGTCTTAAGAAAGTTGCTGAGTCCGACCAAACCACACAGCTCCCCGTCTCCAGGACGCAGGTTTTGTAAGTACATGGGTGTAGTTGCTTTGTCTGGATTCCTCGCAATACATAGTTTAAGGATTTAAGTGTGCAGGATTACTCATTAGTCTGCATGCTGTGATTCAGAGAAACATTCCTGGTCATGACCGGTAAGACCACATGGTGCAAAACAGAACACGATTCCCTGGAAAAGTGATGAGACAGTGGAACATCTGCATGGAGAGCCGCTTGCTTGTTTTGTTTTTTGCCTTCTGAAAAAGTGCACATTTAGCATGAAAACTATCCTCACATTTATACGTTATATTTTGTATATAAACCTCATTTAGAGTCTCACCTGCTATAATTAAAGGTCTAAAGGTACATTGTGCAATCTGCATGTTACAGCTCTACTATTTAAATGCATTATTTCTATCAACAAGATGATCCTGAAATAAGAAATTTAAAACGATATTTGAAGTTGATCACTGATCATCAGTGAGTACATCAACACCTTCTAGGCTTTCTCCTCTATCCAGAAAGATTAGATTAACTACACACAGATTTAGATACTACTGAAAGTTCATTTAAAGAGTTTGTGGTTGAAAGAAGAATCAGCAGCAAAAAAGTAAGTACATCCAACACCAAAACAGATATTCATTTCCCAAAATGTGCTTGTAAAAAGCCAAAAAAGCACTTTTGTTATTAGTATTGAAATGACCTGCACCTCTCCTATCAGGATAAGTGGCTGTTGAACACTTATAAGATTTGGGTTTTGAATAGTAGACAAGACGAAGAAGACTCTATATGGCTAATAAAGAGAGAAAAAACCCTCCTGTAGCCCGACTGAAGTCTACATTTTTTTCAGGAGAGGACATGATGATGTTAAAGGATAACTTGGCTAATCAGTTTGCACTGAGGTCAAACAGGAAGTCACAAAAGAGGAAGACGTCAATGAAGCACACAGGAAATGTTTATCCATACATCACCCACACCTACTATGCCTGGAAAGCCACGGGCATAATAAGATCTTAACGATTTAAACCTTTCTCAAGATGGGAGCAGCAACTGACTGAAAATGTATTTTAGATCAATCCAACTCCCACAGATTTACAGTATTTTTGCTTTCCGTCCCGACTCCACACAAAGGCTGGTTACTGTGGAACTATCTGAATATAAACAGAGACGCACACAACAATTTGATCTGAGCGTTGCGGCTAATCGGAACATATTGGATGGAGTCTGTTAAAGTCTGATCAAGCAGCTGTTGTCAGTCAAGAGATAAAAATCATACAGTGTGTGGTGGTGTCGTTTTGATCCAGTCGCTGTCAACTGAATTAAGATTATTTGAAATATGTCTGAACTGTATGATTTTTAAACAGAGAAATAAAGTGCTGTGCATTGAGTGATTGGGTCATTTTATAATCCAGGTCATCCAGGTTTTAGTGCACACCCACAGCTCAACTAAAGTTCACCTCGCTCTTCCAAAATTAACTCACCTCAAACTCTCTCTCTGCTAAGTTTACAGTCCCTGTTGGCCACAACTCTCTATCCACCGTTTCACAGAAATCTGGCATTTTCAGTTCAGTTCAGTTTCTTTTTGGCCTTTACACACAAATTTCAGCATAAATAAGCAAGCAAACGTCCATTCCCTAATCTTACTATACCTACCATTCAGTGTTTTGTCCACTACTTACTCAATATGTGCTTCTTCTGGACTGACAACACTAAAAGCACTGTGTATGTTGGTGGAAAAGTTAAGGTTCCAGTAATCTTCGGGTCCATTTCCTAGTTTTAGACTGTGGCTTCATTGTCATAACCAGTTCACTAACAAGCAAACAACCAGGATGGAAAAAAAAATCTTTCGTTGTAACATGTGTTTGATCAGTTCATCGCTACAAAAGCATCCTGCTTCTTGCAACACCACTGCCACAAAGCAATGTATGAATGCAACAGTATGAGCTGTCAAAGATCCTTAGAAGCACTGACAAGATGTTAAAGCAGCTGGTGGCCACATCACACACTACAGACACACAATGGGCTGAATTATTGGTTTTCACTGCAGGTTTTCTAACTGACTAATCAGAGAAATAAGATTTGGAACTATTAATACTTTTTAAAAAGTCTAGTGTTTTGTCTTTGGATGGAATAAGTGGGAAAAAAAGAAAAGACATCCTCCTACTGCACTATGCTCTCTGACAGCGGAGCCAAACCTTGATGAAATTAACTTTAAAATCATAAATAAAGAATCATAAATAACTCATAATAATCATAAATGAGCCCCGTGGATATTGATGGGATAGAATAAGAAATTAAGACGCCAGATATTGGCCACACAGCAAGGACACGCCTTGTATAATAGAAGCAAGCTCGCCTCCTTTTATGCAACCTTTCAGGAAGTCTGTAGTCCTATATTTGCATAGTCAAACTAAAGTTGGTTTTGTTGTCACATACAACCCTTGTATCACACCCAAGTGTCAGTGTCAGTTATTTGACTTTCTCATTATGTTTAAACATTATACCACTGCAAACGCAATAAAAAAAACAAATGAAGAGCCAGCAATGCAGCTCATTACTTACATGTCCGTGGTTGATGAACCCATGTTTACTGGCAATTCGATCAGCTTCCTCCAAACCTCCGGGTATGTGGACAGCCCATGTGTTGGTGTAGACCTTCTGACCCAGCACTGGTCCCAGCCCAGAAACCAGCAAGACCAACAGAGGCCCAAGTAGCAACTCCAGCAGCCTGAGCCTGCGGCCTACAGAGGGAGATGGACGGCCAGAAGCCATGGGTTTCTCCTAGTGCAGCACAGTCTCCGAGCACAGCGCCTCTCCGACAGGCCGGGGCTGCCCACGGTGCATGCAGGTGCACAGAGAGACGAAGGAGGGGACAGTCACAGCTCACCTGACAGGAAACAAAAGAAGAGAAGAAAATACAGCAAGTTCACATATATGCAAAGTTTAGAAAGCCTTGTGATGTTTTCACTGGTGAATCATTCCTTGTGATCCACCATGACCATAAAACTGTAACACAAAAGAAGACTGTATACCCTTGACGTGTCAAGATTCACAAGGAAACTATTCACATGAGGCCAAACAAAGAACACTTGGTTCAAATTTGTGCTTCCCTTTGCAGTTGCTTCATGTGCAGTGGAATAAACAACAAAAAACAGGAATAGAAGAATAAACTTGGTGTGAAAGTTTTCAGATTTTAAGATGTACTGTAATAGAACGCTGAAGTCTTGAAATGAAGACAAAACACATTAAATAATACATTCATCCGTTTTGTCCATGAGGAAGAAGAGCCACCCCCAGCAGCAGTTTTGACCAGGCGTACTACAGCCCAGCTAAGTACAGGCATTTGATAATCCCACAGGAAGCCGCGAGCAGGACGTCAAGACCAGACCTGATGTTGTGGTCACACGCACAGCAGCAAATTTTGGCGTTTACGCTCCCATGGGAGGATACGGTGGATGAAGCTTGCGAAAGGAAAATGCTTAGGTATACTGGGTTGGTTGGCAGCAGAGGTGGAGAAGTGTGGTTGGTAAGCTAGACTACGCCCTGGATGCTGGGGGATCACAGCAGAGTCAGTCTCACTACGAGGTGAAGCAGCCACTCGAGGGTGGAGTTTGAATGCCTGAGGCAGCAGTGGCAGCTGCTGAATGGCTGTGGCCGAGGAGAGAACATGCACACTTAAAGTGTCACAGCAAAATGTTTGACTTAAGCATTTTTTTTTTACCTACAGTATACTGATGGAAATGATATGTTATCACCAAGCCATAAGAAAACACAAACATCTAACAGAGACACAGATCTCAGCTCAAGGTGCAATTGTTTGCTGATACAATTTTGTCTCCAAACTGTTGTTTTCAAGCCAGAAGGGTCAGCTGCGCCTTCAGTCCGTTGAGACCATTATCCAAAGTGCTGCTAACTCTATTGTAACCCTGAGTTGACTGGACTGAACACAGTGCTCCCATTCTGTGTTTCCTACTGTTTGCGGTCACATTTGTTTTCCTGATTCAAGTCTACTGTGGGACAAGGTTTCTCATCTTTTTGGAGCTTTCTATAAATCAGCCCTTGTCTTGGGTTAGCCATCCAATGTACAAAACGCTCAAATTTAACTCACTGTGTCATTATGCCACACTCCAAAATGAACAAACAAGCCCCTCAAAATGTGTCTGTACTGTTTGTTGTGAAGCAAGAATGATGTGTTTAGAGGCAGCTGGGACATTCTGTTGTGCAAATAGTAATTTAGTATACCATTACAAAGGCCTTTCACATTAAAAATACTCCACCAATCCAATTAAATACTAACTGAAGCCACCAGATAAAGCACCACATATAAAAGATGAACATTACTTAATTGCAATGTAATTTCAATATATTACAATATTTTAAATATGTTTTAATATAAAAGTGAATTTATAATTCACTATATTGAGTGTTTTGTCTTGATTTTATTTATCTAGACTGTATCAGCAATGACAAGGCAAATTAGATACTTAAGGGTAGTAACGGTTGCCTAAACAGCTGTCTAACCAGCTACTTTCAGGAATTTTGGGCAATAGTTACGCTGATTTCTGGCAAGTAATTTCTGGTTAAGTAGAGTTACTATTCTGTATGTATTTACATTCAAATAACAATGAACATGTGGGTAAATACCTGCATAGTTTTTTTCAGTGAGCTTTGGTAAAATGGTCATTAATTAAAGTTTACTGAAAAAGTGACGTTTCAGTCATAGAGCTTCATCAAGCATTCATTCATTTGGTATAAATGGCTTTAACAGAAGAATTACTCTTGCTACTGTAAAAATCCCTTTGGTGGCTCATTTTCCCATCTGGCTGGTTACTCAGACATGATATCTTAAGAAACTGCCTTGATAATATCACTTCCTCTTTGCATACACTGTTAAAACATCTTTACCTGCGTTTACACATACTGTATACCGTCACAACAACTCACTTGGGTAACTTCTTCATCGGCCACAGACTTATAACAAATAACAGATTAACAAATACAGCTACTGTAGATCCCCTCTCACTTCTATTAATGCCATTTATCAGTTGTTGTGCTGTTATTACATTTCACTCACCTATACGTGTTTAGCCATATTGCAAACAACCCTCAAATGTTTATTATAAAAGAAGCCCTGTTTGGTCAGTGGCAGTTCACATCAATATTTAAATCCCTTGTAGCCTCTGCAGTTACCTGATGCATGTGTGGAGCTAATGGAAATGTTGCGTGAAAAACACTGCTGAAAAGACTTGATCACTTCTAACAGCGATATTCTGAGAGGTTTTCCAGGCAAAGTGACGAGTAAACGTCTAAAGGGTTAAGGTAGACTTAACTGAGTGTTGTGAAGCTACAGGTGACTGCATCATTAGCGATCAGCAGGCTTACAGGTCAGCCTGGCTGTGAGTTGGTACGACAAGCTGCTGCTAATCCATGCCAGGCATTTCTGCAGTAGGCGTTTATTTCATAAATACCTGGATAATAACAGCAGACTTCACAACAGACACAACTATATATATATAAAACAAGCACCTTGAATATTAAAGCAAGCAGAAATCAGGTGCCTTAAGTGTCTCTCAAAGTAGAACTGTTTTTAAACGTGCCAACCTTCAGTATCGCCCAAATCCCTCCACCGCCTTTTTAATTCTTCCTTCCTGCTCAGTTAAGCCTATTTCATAAACACATAAAAATCTGTCTAAATTAAGTAGCAAAGATCCACACCCAACATTAATGACATTTTTACTTTTTGTATCTCAGAGCCAACTGAAATTGAAGGCAAACAAAAATTGCTTCCCGTCTGAATTTTCCATCACTCGAAAGTGAACTCGGGCTATTTAAGCCAACATTTGCCAAAGTATTTATCAGATTTGAATTAATCAAAATGCTCAAATACAGCATGCAATGAAAATCAGCTAACAAGAAAGATAGGGAAAGCAAGAGATTAATCCAGTGGCATGACTCACTCAACTTTGTCCTCTGTCCTTTGCAACAAGTAAATAAGAGAGCGAACGTTTCCAAACCTCTGTTTGATTTTCAGACACACACAGTGACTTTAAGCACAGACGCCTGTGACCTCATCTGGGCGCTCAACCACTCAAGTTTCTTATACGTCAATGTGAAAACCACACGGCATGACATAACGACTGCCCAACTACTTTACTGTTCGCGAGAGACAAAGGAGAAGCCGACCGTCGCGCTGTGAGTGGTCTTTAGTGTTCCCACAGTAAATGATACCATATGCCAGACTGTGATAACAGAGGTTATAACAGAAAAAACTGCACCAAATTATAATTAGCCAAGTATCATTAAACCCAAAGGATAATACCAGCCTCATTACCAAACTCATCAGGACGTTTTAAAAAGGAAACAGTTTACACCTCATCGGTTTATTATTTACATTTTAATGAGATAAAAATGAACTCAAATGCATTTAGCCCATATGACTCTTTCCTCACGTTCAAATATCTTGTCATTACTGAAGGTTCTCACATTGTGACACATATGAAATCAATATCTCAGTGCAGGAACGCTCAGATAGCCCACAGAGTGATTGGCAAAATGACGAAATTACAATAATAATAATATTGGTAGCATTGGGTTAATTCATGAATATGCCATAAACAACACTAAAAACCACATTGCGTTTGCTGCTAAAGACTTTTTTCCCCATACACGTGAGCAAATCACCGAGGTGTATATTGGCTAACACTTCACACGGCCTCCATTTCACAACACATGGTCTTTTAGAGTAATTACCAGAAGTAATCCAACATTCAGACCATTATTATCACAAATACCACGATTTAAACATTTTGATTGTTTGGTTTCCCAATTAGGTTTTACATGTTTTCCATTACCGCTTCAGGTTGCAGTGTTATCTGAATCTGCATTTAAACAAATAACATCTTGTGAATCTGCATCACGACAAGGGCATTTATTCTACAAGTACAGATTAGGGTCTTAAAGCAAATGTTTTGAATCTTAACCATGTTGCCTGGTGTTTCTACAGGTTTATACACAGAGCGTGAATTGGATCGATAAAGGGGCCTGTAACATATCAGCAAAACAGTGTGTGACTGCAGATCTGGATTCTGTCCTCTAAGTCGCTATGAGTATTTTAGATATTAAACTCAAGTGATTAATACCGTGTATAGATTTATATTCTAATAGGACAGTTATACAAGATACAGCATTTAGGCAATCAGGAGCACAAAAGCAGCTGAGGTCTCTGATTTGCAGAATTCTCAATTCTTTGTACACGGTGAATAAAAGCGTCTGGATGACACAAAGCTTTCACCACAAGCTGATTAACACACAGAAAGCAGGAGTCGTGACATTCAAACATTTCTACTTAAGGACCCTGACAGACTCTGCTTTTGAATTAGATTCAATGTGTTATTAATTAAAAAAAACCGTGGCTCTGTGAGAGCTTTGGGACCTCTGTTGAAAGTCCACAGGTGCTCAAAGTAAAGAGGAAAAAACAGGAAACAAAATGGCAGAAATGTTCACCCCTGGAGAACTGTATAAATCCAGATCCTGGCACAATTGTTGAGTATAAAAGCCTTTCTTCAGGATGTTGAGAAGTCGAAAAACACCTTTGTGTTTAAACTAACACCTCCTTTGCCCTCCTGAATGAAGGCCTTTATTAACAGGAGTGGGTTTTTACCTCTCTGTGTACGTTTTCACCCCTTTGCTTTTTAGTTAAGAAAAAAGTAGCAGTGTCCCTACTACTTAGTCTCAATGTTTTAAAAGTACGGCAGCAGTGGTTTAAGGTATAGACACAACACAACTGTAGTTGTTCACAAAGTATTGAGTGTGTTTTATCATCTTTGTGAGTCAGCATTATTCTTATTGTAAAAACCATTTGAGGTCTAATTGCTTGACTTTCAGCTAGACCAATTAGAGTGCTTGCAAACAATGACAAAACCTGTTGTCTTTTCTTCTTTTTTTTTCCCCCTGCTACATTTGTTTTGCCCAAGCGTTGTCATCTACCTACTTCTTCAGACTTCCTGCAGCAATGTCTGCATTAAAGAGTCATACAAACACATCCATAAAATGTTCTACTACACAGGTAACTCTAGAGTTTATCCTAGTGCGTGCATTTCATTAAGACGCTTGTGCTCACTCAATTTAAAAGGCACTACTGAAACATCTTGCTGTGTACAGGCAAGCAGTCTGACACGCACTTACTTTCAGAACAATGTGCATTGTGTATTGGAGGTGCGTTGTTTTCATTTGGTACATGTAACTGCATGCAAGGGGCTCCACAACCTTGTTTATCCAAAATGATCAGCAGCTCAATATTACCTCACTGGAGAGGTAGGATTACAGTGTACTGGAGGCACAAACAACACAAGGAGGTCAGATCTCATAAGGAAACCGCACTCATTTCTATGCAGCATCTGCTGTGACACTGAACAGCTACAGCTCAGTTACACTGTTACTGAAATGTAAGCCTCCCAAAAGATGCTTTTCACAGAAAGTTAGTATTCCCATCAATCCAGATTGTGTTTCATCAGATAAAGAGTGAACAATAGTCAAATGTAGACCAGAGCAGATCAGCTCAGTCTAGCCCAACAACATCAGCTGTGTTTTGCAGATTACTTCTGATGTCGGAGTTCAGTCCTAAAGGAATCTACGTGCCACCGCCTTCATAATAACGGATGTGTCAAGAGTATAATATTAAAAAGGAAAGTAAAAGTTTGCGTGTGTAAACAGCAACACCTACTGTGCTTTTAAATAAAGAAACAGTTCGTAGACGGAGACGGACCGCAGCAACGTTACAGCTCAGGGAGGAGGGGGAAACTTCTCTCGCGCGCAGGCCCGTGACGCCAAACACTTTAATGTTCACGAGCTAAAGTTCAGAGGTTTAAATATAATCAGCTGATCGGAGGAGCCGTGAGCCCGCGGGTCGGTGGACTCACCTCGCACGTTGAGTCCGCGACAACAACACGCAGTCATAATTTGGCTCGGAGCTGGAGCTGATCCGACGGCGACTCCTCCGCCTGACAAACGCGTCTGAAACCGCGCCGCGCGGCGATTAACGTAAACTTGACACCGCGGTAGGCTGACCTGCTCCGTCTCTTACACAGGTGCCTCCCCCTTTTTTTCCCTCTCCTCTCTCATCCACCCCTGGCGAACATTTCCGACCTCCGCTTGCTCACATTTTTACTACTCCTTCCCGAGCGAGCCGTGGGGATCACGACCACCGCGGGGGTTTTTGTTTTTTCGCAGGAACAACCGCAGAAACCGGACGCGGCGCAGTCGACGTCACCTCGGCGTGTGTGTGTGTGTGTGTGTGAGTGAGAGAGAGAGAGAGAGATCTCCCACCAATCCTGTCGAGCCGACACACACACACACACACACACACACACACACACACACAAACAAACTGACAGCAACCGGGATCAATAAGACAACATGCTGTCCTGTCCCGTGTCAGAGTCCCGGTGGTACTGTACCGGAGCCGAGAACACGGCAAACTCGCCGACCACGCAGCCCAAACAAGCGAGAGCAGACGGGAAACTTACAATCGGCTCAACTTACCAGCTTCCTTTTACATCCTGCTCGACCGAGCTTGTTGTTGTCTCTCACCGCGGTGTTAGAACCGACGACGGCGCTGTGAAGCGACCGAAAAATTGATAACAGAGAATCGCTGGTTATAAATAGTCATGATATCCCTCCGGTGTGCCGCTGAGTGGTCCGTACGAGCCCCAGGAAATACGTCACGGCCGTGGACAAAGTGGAGACGTTAGAGCAACACCTACTAACCGGCCAGCAGCGCTGCTGCAGCCCCACCTGCTGGCCACGGGCTGCATTGCACCCTCAATCCTGATACTGAGGCCGTGGCTGGCAGCTGCCAAACAAGCGAGTTATTCCCAGCTTTTTTTATTTTTTAGTAAAAACACTTCATAGATGCCCAGTATAATGCCGACTGCACGCCAAGAAGCGTCATCTTGATTGAGAAAATTGTTGTTGCTAGTACAGACACAATAAATGAGCATCTTTCCTGGGGCCAGATCAACCCGTTTGGGGGCCCGGGGCAAACATTTGCATTTGAGCTACTATTGACCTCCAGACATTCCTCCTGGCCACTGTGCAGTGTGTATGTACCCTGTAAACACAACGCAGACTATACATGGCAGCTTCATTACATCCCCAGAATAAAATGATGCTATGTGGTGCAAATTATGTGGTCAGTGATAATTTGATGGTCAAAAGCTGCGGAGAGAGACAGGAAAGGCGGAAGAGAGAGAGGATGACATGGACAAGGCCTGGGCTGGAATCAAACTCTATCCCCTCATTTCCTGTCATGTCTCTATTGGATCTATCTAAAGAGCAGATAAACTGCTAAAAAAAATTTTTTAAAAAAAAGTCATAATGTGCACCATGTGGGCAAAATAACTGCTAAAATGATCAAACTATTATTAAAACAATATTTCAACACAGGGCCCCTGTACAACACAGGTCTACACAATTAGCTAATACCACATGCCTGCCCTCATTGATATTGTACTTTAGAGGATCAAATTCCTTAACAAATGATGTGCAATGACTTAAATTACCAAAAAACAATTGCCAGGCAGTGAGCCTGGGGCTCTTGGGGGTGTGGTGCCCCGGGGCAGCTGTTCACTTCGCCTGGTTGGTAATCCAGTTTCTTTCCTCTCACGTCCTCATACTTTGTGCTGAGGCCACCTGTGGTCCCTGGATCCCATTTAAGAACCTTATAAGTATAATATAGACCAAAGCCTATGAGTAAGGGGCCGCATTCAAATTCTGTTTTATTCATCAAGCTTTAAATTGTTTTTGAAATATTAAAATATAAAGGCACTTGAACATAACAAACATAGTTTCGTTGTTGTGTTGAAGTTGTAACTTGACTAGTGAATAGTCTTGTCACAGATTATTTGTTGTTTTTCTCCTTAAAGTCACAAATCCTGAAAGTTTCCCTGTGTAGTTATTGCGTTTTACGCTCATCTGGAATGCAGTACCAAACTCAAGAAATGAAAAATACCTGCATGTAGGAGCATCAGGAGGGATTAGTGAATCCATGAAGACAGGCCAGTCAATAAATCATTCTGATATTAAAGTTTACCCCTTACAGTTACAGCTCTCATGTCAACAAATAAAAATAAAAAACATTTTTATCATGTTATTCCAGTATTATACTCTATATTATACTTAAATATAATACCACACATCATAGAAGCTTAAATAATGTCAGTTTATATTCAATAAAACATACAGGTATTATTGTGCTTTTAAAGGATTTATACATCAAATCTGCAGCATTTCTGGAATGACATTATAAGGTAGGCAGGTTACTGAGTCAATAGAAGTTATAAATAAATGGGGAAATGATTCAAAGGTCTTTTATAGACTTCAGTGTCTGTACTGAAAGGATTCAAGATACTAAAATTTTATTTTATTCAATAAATTCAATATAATCATCTCAAGTCTGTTTGCTTGATCACACATTCTGTAAAGCTTGGAAAGCCCTTTCTCCTGTCAAATAAACATTCATCATCGCATTGCTTCCTCCGACTGTTCTAACAAAAGAGTATTATACATGGTACAACTGACATACACGTATTTACATTTTGTCCAGCTGATAGTTCATATAAAAGTGAAACATGCAGCAGAGCACAATCAAGAGCAATGTAAATCAAAGGACCAACACACAGAGGGAACAGAACAGTTCAAAATATTTATTCGAAGTACAAATATAGTGATACCAAGGGAGGTCAAGGGGCAATTAAATTTGTTCCAGCATTTTAAATTAGTTTCAATAACAAGACGCACAGAGCCAGTGAGTGTACAGCGTTCAGGGCTGCTGGAGCCGAGTTTCTCCCTGTGGAAGCAGACAAACAGAGCGTTTATCATCACCTTATAAACGCAACATAAAAATCACATTGGTTAGTGGTAACAAGAATTACTATAATAAAAGTATATGTGCTCACAAACACATAACAGACTCATTATGAAGGAGGTTATTAAAAGGACACTTTATCACCTCTCAGCTCCAGCAGGACGTCTCCTTCGTATCGAGCCAGTCCGACAGCGTGTCTCTGCTCGCCGTCCAGCTCTGCCCACTGCTCCTCGGTGACAGCCCACGCCTGCTCCGCACTCAGCCACGACAACTGAACTGCACTGAACACCACCTGTCAGACACACACCCAACACAAACACTAACTCACTCCTACAGGACACTTTGAGAGGAGGCACTCTGCGTGAAGAGATAGTATTTGTCAGCTTTTGACATGTTTTTTTAATTTTCTTAAAAAAATGTACAAATATGTGCTTTTGTTTAAAGCACAAATATAATCATTATAGAAGCTGAATGTAACATCTCAAAGTTGAACAGCCAAATCTGTGACTGGTGCTATTGAAGGTAAACATTATTCTATAGATTAGCCTAAATAAATGGCCCTAAAATAATGGGTGAAACTCACTGCCATCTTTTTTGGTGACATCAGGGTGATGGCTTCAGGGGTGATTCCCTCCACTTGTTCTTGTACCAGCGCTGACAGCACCATATCCTCCAGGCCCACTGGACAGAGACACAAACACTGCAGTCAGATAATTAATGTTTCTTTTATCAAATCAGAGGAAAAGTCTTCTAAACTTTTATACCCTCAGGAATATTTTTAATTGTACCTATCCATCCAAGACTGTCATTTCCTCCTCCCAGCCTCCTCCCTCTTTGGGAAAACAATTTTAAAAAAGTTGATCACAAAAAAGTTTATACCCCCAGGGATATTTTGTTCTACTGTACCTGCCAATGTACCAATTTCAGTGAAAGCTTCTGGTCCCCAGGCGCTGACTGGACCAAAGGCCTCCGGTCTGGACAAACAGCTTGTCAATGCCTCCATCTGCTGTTCTGTGCATGGCAGGGACGTCTCCCGCAGGAACGGGACAGCCATACTGCAGTTTGAGGAAAAAGATTCAGGACTTTATCCTCCTCTGAAGGTATGCAAAATGTTTTCATGAGAAATGTGAACCAGCCTCCTGTTAGTTAGCATCTGTTAGCAAGTGGATGTGAAATCAATTAATTACTCCCTGAAAACCACAAGCAAGTAATTCTGTTATGCTTTGGAGTGATTCATCACTATTTTACTGCTGCAAATTACTGCTGTGTATGTGCACAATGTACTTACTGCCTTGTATACAAATTAGCAGCATTTGTCAATCCCTTTAGACTGCATACGTCCGTCTTTGTTCATGTTTGTCTTTGTTTTGATGCCATTTACCTGACATATTGGATCATTTTGCAGTGTCTGCAACTCTGTTGGTTGTCTCATGTCGCTTTGAAAACTGACTTATTAGATTGCTGACTGTGAGCCTTCTTTTATAGCTTTTACAACTATCGTTAAGTGTTGTTTTGCTGGAGGAAGTTGGATAAATATTTGTGAGGTATTTGACTGACCTGAGGTTGTAGGGGCTCAGTCTTTTGATCTCTGAGGGATACAGACCACAGATCAGATGGCCACATGTTGCCAGATCGACGGCTGTTAACTGCTCCACTTTCAGTTTGCGTTTCCGCATCACACCTAAAATCACCACTCTCATCTGAAAAAAACAAAAACAAATAGAAAGATTAAACACACACTAATGGGCATGTTATAGTCTGCAGGATGAGGTTCTTACATTTACTTGACGTTTTACATCAGAATCTAAGTTCACCTTTTTAGGGCTCCAGTCCGTCAGTGTCCCCAGATGTGCCAACACACCCAGATCAGTGAGACTGGTGTCCTGCAGCTCTCTTTCTCCCATCTCAGTCACCAGTGAGCCCAGAGCCAGCACCTGATCCACTCTCAGCTCTCTCACCGGACTGAAGGACTGGATCGAATGAAGAAGCAGAACTTGTTTCAACCGCAGATTATGTTGATATTAAAACACTACTCATGTTTTACTCCTTTGTCTCTCAGGGTTGGAGACTATCAGACAGGATGCGACTGCCTGTTCATTGTTCTTACTTTTTATCTTCAAACTTACATCCCACAGTTTTGTTTTTTTAAAGCAGGAATTCTCAGACACCACTAGTCAAATTTTCATTACATTTTTTGGGATGATGCATTTTTACCAAGAATTGTGTTCTGATGTTTAGATAAGATCTTAACTGGGAGGGGGACAGAACTGCTGAACCACAAGTCAGACTTTGAGGGAAGATGATACATATTATTACTGACTGACCCAAATGGTGTCTGAATCATCTATGAGAGAGGACATGTTGTATTCTTACTGGTAAGGAGGAGAATAATGTGTGGATGCTAGTAGGAATGACAAATAAAACAAAAATATATTATCTGAGACTAAACTTCCTGTAGTCTTTCACAGGCAGAGTTTTACTGACCTGCCTGAGTTTCACCCACAATGTTCTGCGCTGCTCAGAGCTCAGTGAAGCATCCTGAGCAAAAACTTCTACGCACTGTTTCAGATCCTCCAGTGACATACGGCTGAGCTGAGTGGACGTCCAAGCTGAAGGAAACGTCCCTCTAATGTCTGCACAGCTTGGAACTGGCACTGCTCAAAGAGACACCAGCGAATTCAAATATAAACAAATAAAAACGTACACAAAGAAACATTTGACAATTCATACGGACACTTATTTACTGTGTAGGTCACAAGTGGAGTGGTGCACTAATAGCAGTCACTGGTAGATTACAGACCTTTGGCCCTCCTGCTCCGTGCTTTGACAATCCCTCGAATGAGACTCTGAGTCTGCTGCCTCAGACGATGCTGGTCCATACACTGAGTAACACAGACTCCCCCCACCACACTGTCCTCCCAGAGACTTTGACCCACCAGGACCTGCTCCACTGTGTCTTTATTCAACACTGTCTGCACAGGGGAAACACATGTTTTATATTCATGCTTGTCAGGATATGTCTGCAGTTAAAGTGCAATGAAATTAATTTTTTGCATGGGTTGATGCTTTTGGGTGCTTACCAGCGGGATGGAGTTAATCTGCTTTGTTGAGAGAGAAAACACCAGCCTGCCCAAATGTTCGACATCCCCAGCTTGCCATTTGGATGGCTCCCTGGCAAACAAGTACACATTTCTTACCATTACTGCAGTTTTATGTAATCAATGTCTTACTGCAAGCACAATGCTGGAATTCTCCTATCAGGCATTTTATGTATTTTAGACTGCATACAAACTATTCTACTCTATTACCTTTATTCTACTACACCAACAGGTGTGAAAGGTGTTTTGTTTCCAATAACTTATAAATCATTACATCCAATGGGAATCAACATTTATAGACCAGTACGCTATATATTCACTTATATGTGAATTTTGCTGCTGCTGCAAAGTACTGAGCTGCCAGCGAGGCTGTAGACTCTTAGTCTTGTTAGAAACTGTAGCAAGAGTTCATGAACAGCCACCCTAAAACATTTCCTGGAATTTAAGACCATGCTCAGCTTTCAGTAAATTAAGCCTTTATAGATTGACTGTTCATGAAACACTACAGGAATAAGCACTTAATTTCTTGTTATTGCAGGGTTATTTTTGCCTGCAGTTATTCTTTGGTTTTATGTTTGTAGCTAAAAATAAATAAATTATTGGCAGCATTTTAAAATTAACCTATATTTTTACATAGGTGTCATAACCGTGACGTGCAGATTCCTATTTCAGTTTTATTGAGTTAAATAATGTGTAATTTGTCAAAAGATTTTTGTAAGATACATGTCACTAAAATGTCCTATTTTATGTGTTTTTTTCCTAAAAATATATCACTTTAAATTCTTCTGTAAGTTTCCAGCCGCATTTGCTTGTTTGTGTGTAGCCAATAAATCACTTTTTTAAAATATTGATTGATATTAATCTCTCGACATATTATTGACCCAGGTGTCATAACCAGGACATGTTGTAATTTTCTCCAGCAGATGTGTTCCTTTACCCGAGCAGGTCTTTCTGAGTGAGCACGGCACTAATATCTCTCAGAGCCTCTTTAGGAAGGCAGAAACTTCTCATCTCCTCCAGCCGCAGAGCCAGAGCTCCTCTGTCCACCACAGCCAAACTGCCCCGGTCCAAGAAAGGCAGTAAAGGCCCCAGGACGTCCAGAATGGTGCCATCAATCTCCCCCTCAGCCTGAGAAGAGCCCCAAGTACAGTCAGTGGGTCTGGATTATAGGGATTTCACACTGATATGACTTCACTTGTGTGAAAAGCTGTTGAGAGGATGAGGCAGGCTATGTTCTGAATTTATTTCTCCATCTGTTTCTCTCTTTGTCTGTGTGTGTGTGTGTGTGTGTGTGTGTGTGTGTGTGTGTGTGTGTGCGTGTGTGTGTGTGTGTGCGTGCGCGCCGGTGCTTGAGAAGCCTGAACCAACAAATGTAGTTTGCTCTTTCTACCCCATTACTGTGTTAATACAAATCAAATACATGACTCACCATCACTGACGCAAGCCCTGATTTACCAGAAATAGCATCTCTGAGTTCCAGTTTGCTCTGAATGCTCATGGTGCTGGTTTATCATTTTAATTACCCTGAGATTAATTTCAGATTTCTATTTTTACTTAATGATGTTTATAAATGACATGCAGCAACTGGTTTCTGATCACACCTTTCTACCTAAAACATATAGCAATGTGTCAAGTCCTGCGCATCATGTAAGGGTATGCAGTAAATGCAGTATTTGTATAGTTCATGTTGGTATTTTACCAGCTCAGAAACGGCTTTCTCGGCTAAGTTCGTCTGCTTGTAATGTGGCAGTCTGAGGAAGTCAGCAAAGTGTGCCTGAATGTGGTCCAGAATGGCTCTGAAGGATGCATTAGTGAGGTCCTCTATCATCGTCACGCTAGAAAAGAACAGAGGTGTAAATGTCATCTTTGGATAAACTGTGAAATATTTATGTAAAGAGCAAAATAAATGTTTAATAACGAGATACTTAACGGCAATGTTGCAGCAAACCCAGAGCTCAAAGCACCGAGGTCGAGTTCAGGTTGTTTCCTCAGTTCGTCCACGACACATTTTCGCTGGTGACACAGCCAAAACACATCTGAACTTGTTAGAATTAAACATCATTTTTAATTTGTTGCGGAAACATAACAACAAACTAATAAATTATGGCTGCGTATAACACAGGCTGTGATAAAGAGTCTGAAGGGTGCTTAAGTATTTGTTCCTCACCAGAGCAGGTCTCGTGCCTCCAGGCAGCTCACTAATAAACTGGAGCAGCTCTGCAAAATCTGTATCGTTGCTCCAAAGCCTCAAAAAGTCACAACTCATTCCACTGGCAATATGACCCAGATCCCTGCAAGAAAAAGAGAATTAAATTGTTTATTGAGTGAGTATCTGGCACGAGTCTTTAAATTCAGTTTACAGGTAAAATTACTTAGTGATTAAAACCATAGATCTGAATTTTCAGGTGCAATATATCCAACTTACCTCACCATCTTGCTGGTAATGTTTTTAAATTCATGGATCTTTTTGAACAAAAGCTGAGCCTGTCCAGACAGAAAAAAAAGTGTCAGCATTTTGAGATTCACCTTTAAACCAATAACATTTTAATCAAAGAAGCTCAAATAAATTGCTGTTACTATAAAATACTATTTTTTATGTTTTAGTTAAGTTATATGTAATTGTAAGTTGATTTTCATTATGTCCTGAAAACAGCTGAAACCAATTGCTGCCTATAAAGCAAAAGGTACTCGAGCTAAAACCTGACAAAGCACTGGTATGGTCCTTTTTAACGAGTACTGTAGTCTGTCAGACTAACGCTGCTTTTTGTCCCTCTAGTGGTGGGACCTACAGAGCAGGAGGCAGGCACTCCGCACAAGCATTACTTACACAAACATGCACAAACAGACACATGTGCTTGTTCACAAGTCAGACCCATATTTTGTATTATTTTGTCAAAACAGTGAGAGTGAGCATACTAAGGAAAAGTGAAAAAGTTGTCTATGCTGCACGATTGCTTTGAGATGTTTCAGCGGATGTTTTGATACTTCATTGCCTGTAAAACACATTCACTATATGGAATCCCTTCAAAATAAAATGACAAACCTTTAAAAGCCAGTGTTTGAAGCTTATAAGATTTGGGGTGAAATATCACTTTAAGGATGTTGAGTCCAACACTTTGGTCCAGAGCGAGACATTTTCACAATGACTGGTCAAACTGCTGTGACAGTTGAGTTCCTGCTGTTCGGCATCCTGAATTTTCACAGTTTACAAACGATTGATCCTGTTGTTCACCCATGTTTTTGATGATCCCATCACACTTCCTTAAATGCCAGCGTTAGGCCAAAACACCCATGTTTCCCAGAGGAAGAACCCTTTCCATTATGAACAAACTTGTCCAAATTTAATTGGCAGATTAACGTGAGGTTGAGCATCTGACTCACCTCTGGTAAAACTCTAAAGAACAGCAAAAGTGTCATTGTATTGTTTGTCCATCCAGCTATTTCTTATTGCAGTGAGTGTAATGAACGTTGAAGCTTTAGGGGTCACTTCAGTTCACTTCACTTCACTTTAGATATACTATTTTGTATATGTGTGTGCAGTGGCATCAATTTCAGGTAATTAATTTCAGGAACAACAGGGACTTAAAATGATATATACACATGGATTTAGAGTTTAGTTATACCAGTAATTACAATCTCGCAAAATATTCCTCAAACTGACTATAAAAGGATTTTTATACATTTGTAATCACACAAATAACCCATGTATTAAAATATTGATTGGAGTTATTCACACATAATATTTTAGGTTTAATATTCAGTGTCACAATATATTTCAGTGCAGCTACTAACTGAAAAGGGCAGTCTTTATTGATTTGACTCAGGTCTTGTTAGGCTGAGAACAGGCGGTGAAATACACTCTTGGCTGTGACAAAAATCCCTTTAAGGTAGCCATTATTAATTTATGCTACACTCCTCCACACCATTGTACGACATCCAAACTAATTAGCTTGATGGTGGCTGACGCGTATGGAGTATTAATATCCTGAAAGGCTCATCTGAAGCATATCAAATGAGTTGCAGATTAATGGGACCGAAAACCGAAGCTGGTAACATTTTCTTCTTTAGTCAGAGAACTGCCAAACAATTGTTGTCACCTCAATGCAACGTTAAACAGCACACAAAGGTAGATTAAAGTAAAATGTGCACCTGCTGAGGCGACCAGTGTATGTCTCCGTACAGGCTGATGTCTCTCAGGATTGTTTCTCCATTGAAGGTTTCTGTCAGCTTCCTCAGAGGGACAAATGGTAATAGGCAGTTTACCTGCTGAGTGATGTTCTGCAAGTTTCTGTGCAGAGCCTGTTGACACACGACAACAAAAACACTGTAAATTTAAACCCAGTAGCCTTTAAAGGCCCTTTAGAAAACACAAAGCCGGTTTCACACATGTGGATCGAATGAACACTTTCTGGAAACCCTAGTGCCAGATTAGCTGGATTGGTGTTACTCAGGCCACCGTTTTTTTGTTTTTACTTAATGAGATATTTTCCAGTAAGTTTTAGGTGTCTGTAAGAGTAAAAAGGATGGTGATGTTGGATTGTATCAACTGCCTGAACCTTTCCACCTCCGCTGTGTAAATCTACTCAACATGTGACAACAAGATGAGTCACAGTAAATTATAAGGAGGGATGAAAAGATAAGAAAATTATAAGTGATGCACTGAAGACAGATAATAGCAGCGTCACCTCCTGCATTGCATTGTATAGCATGGCTCTATGGCCAGGCTTAAGCTCAGTTAGCAGCGTTCCCCAGCACTGGCAGTGGGCAGCTTCACTGATCTCAGGCCACTGGAGGTCTCTGAGCACAGCAGGGGAGAGACCGGAGTGCAACGGCTTCAGTCTGCACAGTTTCTCCATGGTGAGCTGGCAGGGAGAGAAAAACACAGCGGTGAATGTGCAGTTGGCTGAAATTCAGCAAAAACATATTGAAAATGTCTACTTACATTGGTGTCCTTTGAAATCTTGGATAACATTTGAAAAGCCTGAGGAAAGAATAAAAAAAATTAACTGAGTGCATACAAAAAAGTGCTCGCATTTTAAAACAGTTAAGTACTTTGGGTAAAGGTCATCTATCAGTGTTTATCCTCTTTTATCTGCAAAGTTGATAGGTAATTCATTGTAGATCCACAGTCATGACAAAAATCCCTGCAGTACATATTACCTTCAATGCTAGCTTTTCTTTTTTGTGAAAAGGGTTCTGCATAGCATCTTAGAGAAAACACTAATGATTGCTTTGACATTTCTTTCAATTCAATTTGGAAACTTTCATGCATCTCATTTTTATACATTTACAGTTACACTTTAAACCTATGTAGAGAAGACAAGACAAGAGCTTACTAATATCTAATACTACAAAAAGGTGGAGAACATTTAACAACTTCACTCAGGATAAGAATGACAAGAAGTCACATGTGGAACAAATTCCCTGCCGACCTGTGCTGGGGAATATCTGTGTAATCCTGGTTGTGAGAGGATTTCCAGAAGTTGTTGTGAGGGGAGTGACAGCAGGAAGGAAGCTCCTAACTGAGGTAACAACCCACTGAGGACAGACAGCTCTTGGGGAGCCATGCTGCTGACGTTCAGGTTCTGAACAGCTGGTATCAGCCAAGAGGACAGCTGTCCGTGGAGCAGATAAACAGAGTTAGTCAGAAATTGTGTGCAACAACACAAACAAAATGTAACTGAGGATGTTAGTGGTTTAAAGAAGATTTTCTGTAGTGGACTAGAGAGCATGTGCTGCTGACCCTGCCGCTGGCACTGATGAACCCCTTGGACATGCACTGAGCCAGCTGCTGCCCGAGAGCCGAGGACACAGCTGAGTCCTGAAGAAATGAACCCAGGTCCACTGGATCCAGGTAACATGCCAGGACTCCTAACCTGCAAAAATACATTATCTGTCACTTTTCTTTTTAAGATCTTTTTCTTTTTTTGGCATTTGTGCCTTTATTGTATAGCAGACAGAATAGAGGTAGACAGGCAATGAGGAGAGAGCGATAACGGATGTACTTTTCCATACCTGGTATAGCACCACACATCAATACCTAAACAAACTGTGGCCTAACGATACCAATCAGTCATGATCTTGGATGTCAAGAAATAATCTCCCTAAGGGGTCGTGTCAACAGGGAAAACACCAATGTCAAGTACGTCCTCAGATGATCAAACTTAGTTAAATATAGTACCATGACCAAACACAAAGCAACACTGAGTGGAGAACTGAAGCTCTGTATATGAACCATCATATGGAAACATGTTGGAGTACTGTGAAGTGACGTCAGATGACCCAGCTTTGCACTACTTCTAAGTGGTCATAAAGACAGACAAACATAGATAAACATTAAGTATCTAGGTCCCACCTCAGTATGTTATCACTGGTCAGATTCTTCTTCTTGCTGAAGAGGGTGCGGAGCACATGACGCCCCCTTACACCATCCAGACTGCTGTTGCCTAGCAACTCTACCAGAGGAGTAAGCTGAAGGAGACAACAGATTAAATGCTGAAACAAGCTAAAAACTAAATTCACCAGCTGCACACAGATGGGTGACAAATTACAGGACAAAAAATAGCAAGTGTCTTGTTAAGGTGGTGGTTTGGTGTTTGATGATGAAGATGGAGAGCGCTTTTCTCCAAAATCACCCAGAAGGGTTTAACTGAGTTGAGATCTGGTGACTGTGAAGGCCTTGGCATATGATTCACATATTTTTTACACTCATAAAAATATTCTGTGGTCCTTGTGCCCTGTGAGAAAGCACCTGTTTCTTTTATTTATTTAGGTTGTCCCTTTAATTTGTCATCCATACAAGAACCCCAATCAATGGCTTTACTAACCACCTGACCATGTCTGAGATGACTAGCATCTGTGAAAGAGATGCAGCAGTTATTTTAATCAGCAAAATGGCCTCTAACCTGTTGTGATGTCAGTTGCTGAAAATGACTGACAGGGAGGTAAGGCAGAAGCGGGAGGATGGAACTGAGAAAGTACGGTGGCCACGTAGGGACGTCACCCACCACACTCGACTGCAGGAGTCTTTTTACAAAGGCCTTTTTCTGCAGCGACTTCATCCCTGAGCTGTGGTCACGAATGGCCGTCAACCTAAAGAGCAACACGGAAGCTGTTAGCATCAGGACAGTAAGATATACAGCACCAAACTAAATGTGGGCCAGTAACTCACACGCTGTCGTTGACTATCAGGGAGGCTGGGAAGCTCATGATGTCAGAGACAGACATGAAGGGAATGAACTGAGACAGGTCCACAAACAACTCTGGGGTCACTCGTGGGAACTTATGGATGAAAGCAGAGGTCATTGTTTCCATGGCCTGCAACTCTTTTTGAGAGGCCTGACAGAGAAAACAAAAGAGCAGGACAGAAGCTGATGTGTATTCAATTTGGCCCTCTTTAACTATGCATGGGGCTATGACACAGAATCAGATAAAACGGAAACAGCACAAGAGAGCGCAATAGAGTAGAACTGTAGTCAACAGAACTGTACATTGTAAAAAGGGATGAGGGTTTTTACCTGCACAGATAGCTTAATAAAAAAGTGTCACTAATAGTACATTCAGTGTTTTGTTGGGAGTTGAAGAACAAACCTGGCCGGTTTCAACTTGTAGCTGGTCCCAACTTTGATGCATATGTGAGAGAAATCTCTTAACAGCGTCTTTTTCAGCAGACATCACTAGAGTGCGAATGCTGTCTCTTGGCATCTGGAGGTACTCCTGGTGAGATAAAGTGATTCCCCTGAATATAAAGTTCAGTGAGCTGATCTGTTGTGAAAGGTTAAATATGAATGTACCTGCAGCAGAACCCTGAGAGCAGATGAGTTGTCGTTCCGCTGGATGAGGTCCCACAAGACGGGCTGATGTAACAACAGAAACAAGTTATTCACTCTTTGTTCTGTGTGTGTGTGTGTGTGTGTGTGTGTGTGTGTGTGTCAGTCAGCCATCTTACACTAAAGCAGCTCAGCAGGTCCTCTTTGAGAGTGGCGTTCTGCTCTCTGCGGAGGAAGACTCCCACAGTGTGAAGGACGCTCATGGAGGCTTCGGGCTGCATTGTGGCCCAGGAGGTGTTGTCAAGGAGACTGGAGAGGAGGATGGCCTGACCCAAACCTTGTCTCGCCTCTCTTTCCCCCTCGTCAAGACCCGAAGAGAGGCCAACCATGAAGTCCAGGACTCGCAACACATATCCCAGCGCCACTAAAAACCCTTCACGCTCCCCTCCCTCGACCTCGCACACACTCAGCTTGTGTAGGACTTCCACCAGCAGTGGAGCCGGGTCCACACACAGCTGCGATGTGTCAAACTCATACGGCGCTGGGAGCATGTCAAAAAACCTCTGCAGGAAGCACTTCCTACTCTCCAGTTCTGCCTGCAGATCAGCACAGAAATCAGCAAACTGAGGTACTGATGTTAACAGCTGATTGTAGAGTGTGGCGTTTAGACAGATGTACTCTCTCAATCCTTGTGTCTGCCCACAGAGCTCCAGGAGGGTGGAGTTGGTGAAATGATGCACAGCCCACTCCCTGTACTGACAAGCCTCCTCAATGGTGTCAACATGGGAGAAGTTGTGTATTTTGGAGCAGTACGCCGCGGCCCAGCTGCCCTCTGGCAAGGACTGGTGCGAGTCAGGGGACTCCCTCCTGCATAAAGCTGAGATCAGGATGGAGTTGTTGGGCAGGAAGCAGTGTCTGAAAGCCTGGGCACTGAGCAACCTGCTGCCCAACTGCGCCAGACAGTTCTCGTCGAGTCCTGGACTTCCAATCGCCTCACCTGACAGCTGCACACACAGGTCGTCTATACTTGTTTGGTTAAAAAATTGGTAGTCCTTTGTCAGTGCAGCCTGCAAATATTAAAGTTTGAATAAGTTAAAATGAAGGAATTGTGAGTAAAAAACAAGCAATGCACGAATACATATACATAGCATGTCCTCAGTACGCCTGTACATGCCACAGATATTTAGCAAAACGTTCCCAAAAAACACTCAAAACAGCGATCCATTACCTGATGTGCTCTCTGTAGCCAGAAAGAGGAGTTGGCACACACCGTGTTGTTGAATTCATGGGCAAAGAACTCACTGCAGACATGAACCCAAAGGAAGTCCTCCTCAGCAGCAGACAGATACCAAGCTGCATCAGAGCACGTGGCATGCAGGTCGAGCCCCATCTGGGCCACTGCAGGATCAACTGACCCGTTCTCCCCTTCAAACAGTTTACAGTAGAGGAACACAGTGAAGTTGGAGACGCCTGTCAAGCCTGGGATGGATTCATTACACGCTGCCTCCAGGATTTCTATAGAGGTGGAGTACTCCATCTCTTTCTGGTGGTTGTTGCTGTCTCTGGTTTTCCCTGTTTGTGGCTGGTTGAGCTGGGAGCGGCGAGGTGCAGTAGAGAGTTCAGGAAGGCGTTTTTGTTTGGAGATTGCTTGTGAAGAGGGGGCTGTTTTTGGAGATGAGTGGGCTGGTGTTAGTTGTGATCTTAGTTCATCTCCTTCAGAGGAGGGGCAGGACAGGAAAGGGAGTGAGCTTGGGAGACCCTGGGAATTAACGCCCAAAGCCTGAGTGTTCCACGTCACATTATGTCTTATCCCCCTGTGGACAGATCAATGGTAGAAATGTGAATCTGTATTTGCTAACAATTTCCTGTCAAATATGTGGACTGCAGTAATATAGTAAGTCATAGTCCTAAAATATCTTACCATAAGATCAGTTGTCTCAGGTCACCTTCAAAAAGACAAATGAAAAGCAAATATTAACAGAAAATCAAAGTGAACGAGGGGTGGAAAAAGCAAGTGGAAGCTCATGCAGTACACAACTATGTCTGATGTAACAGTGCAGCTCAGCTAACAATGCCCAAGATATAATGTTACTGACATCAGTGAGAGGATAAAGAGATTAGCTGGGCTAACAACAGATGCTTTCACCGGCCAGGATGATTATAAAGATTTTAAAGCAGTGTCAGTCACTGTCACTCTGTATCTTTCAGGTGAAACAAGGGCCAAACTTATGAGGCTCTTATCAGAGTTTTTCTTGGTGAGTAACACTAAATAAAATCTAAACAATGCTTGATTCACTTGCCACTTACTCATCCTCTGAAGCAAAGCATCCAAATGTGAGAGTGCATACCCATACAGTAACATCTGTCATGTGAACTATAATTGGAGGGGGCTCTTTCTTAATTATCTAATGATTCTATTATCAGATTGTGTGTATGAATGCATGTAACTTAAACATTTCTGACAACACTGAATGATGCCTGTTTTTCTGTGGGATGAACCAAGTTTTTAACTCAGCTATTTGTCTGAAGTTAATGAGTTCTTATATCTTATGATTGTGCAAACAACCTCTGAGGTCAACTGCTCTGCATACTCACCTACTGAGCACCGGCCCCGAGCGTTGGACTGTGGCACGTCCACCAGGCTGCTGACATCATCAAGCAGAGCCATGGTAACTCGTGACACTTTTTTCCTCAGGTTACCGTAGACAGAACTACCCACCCTGTGCAGGAGGCCACTCCTCAGCCCATCCAAACTCTGCACCAGAGCTAGATTTTTCTGTGCCAAGTAGCTACCTCGCTCTCCTCCACCTGAACGTGATAACGCCTGCAGCAGTAAACTTTGCATAGAGTCTAGATCATCCTCTGTGGCCATCGTGTCTTCCAGAGATGCATTTCCAGACAACCCATCCTGCCTCATGGCTTCAGGAGGCAAGCTGAAGGGCTTTAAACGTCCCAACGCACTTGAGCCCCTACTGTGTTCAGCACCGTCCCCTGCTGGGTGTAAACTGACCACCGGCTTCCAGTTGCGTGTTTCTAGGAAACGCAGCAGCTGCTGAAGCCAGCTTACACTGAAGGCACAGTCACTACGACCCTTTAGAGCACAGATGAAGCCCTGTAGGCCTGCACTGGCCTGGCCATAGGTCCCACTAACCAGAGCCTGAAGCGCAGCTTCCAGTACAGCACTCACTGTCCTCCAGTTCTGAGATAAGTAAGTCAAGAGGGGCCTTTGGGGCTGACGCTCTGATAAAGTGATCAGACTCTGCAGCAGCCCCAGCAGCCAGTCCCAGTGAGGGCTGCCCCTCAGGGACAAAAACCAGTCCTGCAGTCTGACGCTGGGTCGGGGTGGCACCCGGCCGTTCCACTGGTTAAGTGCAGCACTCCCTTCAGACTGGAGAAAGAAATGCAGCACCTTCTCCCACAGCTGCTCCTCATCTGGCTCCGCAGGTGCCTCCTCCAGCTCAGCACCCATCTCTTGGAGGTACAGAGAGATGTTGTACAGGAAGCCAGAGAGACGGTGCCTGTCAATTGGCTTGTTTAATGAAGGCAGGTTCTTGCTGGGAAGTAGGCCGAGTGTTTTTAGGCTCCCCATAATATTCTTCACCCAAGGGTGCACAGACTGATCCTTGTTTGTTTCTGGAGGAGCTTTCTGAGGATTCCAACCACTTCCTGTACTCCATTTTGAAATTATCTCCTTAAGAATGGCATCTCTCTGGTCCTCTTTACCTCCTCCTGAAAGAGTCCCATTGGAGACAGCTTGAGCCAGCATCATATAATAAACACATGTAGTAAGAAACATACAGATATTGTATTTAGCGACATGTTTTGGTGGTGCACTCACCTGTCTTCGCAGGGGATCCTTGTCCCAGCAAAACAGCACAAACTATGATGCTTGTGAATCTAAGAGTGGCCATCCCTGGCCCTTTGTCTGCCATCTTCATCTCATGCCAGCATGCACAGTGACACGGTGGTGTCACATCTTTCTCTTCCGACTGTTTTTCCTGTTGATTTCACACACTGTGTTAAAAGGGATGCTACTTTTTTTCATTTCCAGCGATGGGCTGGACTCAAGGAGTAAAGTATCTCAGCGGTGAGGGGAGATTAAACCTTAATGACTGGCTACCACATCACCTTACCACTTTCACTGAATGGTTACTAAAACAAGTATCAGTAATGTACTTAACTTACAAGAACTATGAGACTATGACGTATTAAAGGTAGATCCATATGTGATGTTGAAAATAGTGGCCAAAGAAAAGCTATGAATATGTGGAAAGACATTTAAATACACAGCTAAATACAGATCTGATTCTTAAAGATCACAGTTTAACAAATATAGCATAGGATACGTCTGTTCCTGTTTAAAAGTATTTTTTGTAGATTTGAAATGTCAATCACTCACAATAATGAAAACCTGAGAAAAAAAAACAATTCATTACTCACCGACAGTTACAATCCATTCATTTCTTTAAGTACCCTTTCAAGCTTTTGCCAGCATCTCTAACTCATCGGTGTCAACACACTCGGAGCTGACCTCTTTCTGAGTGCCACTCTCTGTTTCACCATCACTCCGACTTTCTCTACCTTTCACGCTCTCCTCCTGCACCCCTCCCACCTGCGTCCTCTATCTCTCTCTGTGTGCTTTTAGCTGTTTGGGGCACTTTTTGTTTGTCTTGGGCACTTTTTGTTTGTTTTGGGATTAGGGTTGATGCTTGGCTTCATATTTCATGAGTTATCTTGTCATGCTACAGTATGTTTGTTGGCTGTTTTCTATGACAATGAGCAGAGGAAAAGAAGTGGTTAGACTAGGGTGTTCCTTAAAACAGGACTTGTCTCTCAATCCTTTAGGTCGCTGCTTGTATTTGAATGAATAATATATTGTTTTATGTGTTCCCAGTTCAGTATTTTGGAGCATCGTGGGGCTACAGGAAGGTCACAGCGCTCAGCTAGGTGCTCAAACAAGGTGAAAATCTGGATCATGTTAATCACACCCAGGATATCTATCCCATTCTCTAACTGTCCGATGTCTCCCACTGACTGATTCCCTACTGAGCTGTCTCTCAGCTGGGACTCATCTTGTGACTCTGGGTTTGTTGGGGGTGTAGTCTTACCGACGGGGCCGAGCTAGCAGGACTGTGTGAGCTGTCACTGTTTAGACACATTTATCCCTCGGTCAGGTGGACTTACAATTGAGCCCTGTGCAAGGGCACAGCAGCACGCTCCCCAGAGTCAGACCACTGTCTGCAGGCCCTGAAACCCAAGCGTGCTGAGTGAAAGGACCACCCCCTCCCTCCACTTGCGTTAGCTGTATGATACTGTGGCCTGCACAGGGACAATAACTTCCTCCTGTATTATTGATACTGCAGGGAACAGCGATCACTCAGTGCAGCAGGGCTCGATTCACCACAGGAATATTCAATGAGAAACTGGATCCACCCCATACGTCCCTCCTCTCTCTGCTGGAAACTCAGGCATGGCAGAAATCAGCTGGTGAAACTAGCTGTTGAGATTGGAATACTTGGTTTGAGTCCAACCTTTAGGGCTTGTCCCCATCTTCCAACGGAAATATATATTTCACTTGCTGTTTTACCAAGATGGATTTCTTTAAATTGCAGCTAATGGATATTATATACTTGTGGAGATCAAGAGGTTGTTTGTTTTTATCCTTTATTTTTAAATCATCCCTCACCTTTACAACAATTGACACTAAGCATGTTTTATAGAGTATGCAAGTCACAATAATAAGCAAAAGCATAGATATATCGATAAACACACACACAAAAAACCTAAAAAAGCAACATTCTTTCAACACACTTTCAGCAACTGGATTGGTTTTCCCATGAAATCTAATGAGTAACAAACTTTATAAAATTCATTGTTTTTGTTTGTTGTGTTGCTTTTGTTTGTGCTTTTTCATGTGGGACACAGGATAACAATTTGTTGAACCAAGATTATACATGGGGGGATTATTTCTGCTGCACTTATTGGCTGGCATTATTGCCTTTCTTAGAAAAGTTTTCATATTATTGGTAAGGTTTTTTTGTTTGTTTTTAGGTATCCCCTAAAAGGAACAAACAAGGGTCTGTGGATATACGCTCTTTGATTGTTGCAGTCAAGCTTTCAACAACAAATAGTTGCAGTAGTTGCATAAAATGTCCCACTTCTACTTTAAATCTGGGACAGATGAGTGAAGCTTCTCTGGTGTCAAGTTATACTTCATCAATCAAATTAAAATGTTAATTGCTGGTACATAGTGTTAAATACTAACACATATTCTTTCCCAGCAGTCATTATCAATTTTTAAATTAAGATTTCAGTCCCACTTTCTGCACAAAGTGAAACTAAAATGGCCAATAAGATTATATGCAGGTTGGTATGAATATGAGAGATCAGCCCCTTTAACTGTGAGATAACAAATCAATGTGGTGGTGTTGTTGTTTTTTTGTTTCTTTGTTATATTTGTGTCACCTAAGGTTGAGAATGACCTCTACTGTAGTTTTCTTGTTTTCCAGGGTGACATCAAGGTCGCAATCACCTTCAAAACAATCATTGCTGTACAGAAACAGTTAAAACTGGGACTGTGAAGGACTTTAACTGTTAACAGAGGTTTTACCACACTAGTCATGTATTACATGTCCTCATAGCTGGCTATAAACCTGTCACTTTTTAAGTACAGACAGATTGCACAGATGGCCTAAATAGAACAGATACTCTGCATCAGTAAAATGTTTGTTTTGCTGAAAATACTTTTAAAGTACTACCCAGCTAAACTAGTCCTGTAAAGCTACTGTAACTAGCTTAGCAAAGTATCAGCAACTGCTTTAAATCACTTTTTCAATTTTATTGAATTCTATATTCACTATTATATCAATTTCAACTATTTACTAAAGATAAAAGAATGATGATAAAAGAAAAAAATAATTCAAGTGTTTATTTTCTTGAACAAACTAGTTCAAATAGACATGAAAGTTAAAGTAACACATTTTGTTTGTAGATCTGTGTTTTCCCCGAGGACTGTCAGAGGTGCAACTTTCAGGTATTATATATAAACAAAGATTATTATTATATTATGTTTGGTCTATGGCAATGATTTTAGGGGGAAAATAATCAGCCTTAAAAGGTATACAATAAAGGCATAACAACCTTTTTATCTGTTGGCTGGTCAGTCTGAAAACCTTAAACCATTTTTTCTCAACTTCACTGCCTCTGTAGTTACTCATCTGTGCCTTTGGAGGGCAGCGTGAATCAAAGGCATGATGGACCTTTCACTCTAAACTCCCTGACCACTGTTTTCTCATAATTACAAGATGCCAAGTCATAATTATGAGATAGCGAAAACAACATTTCATGTTATTATTTTTGTGTTATTGAACATCAACATTTGTATCAAAGTAAAATGTGAGAAACATGTCATATTGTAATGAGATCAGATGCAAAGACAGTGAGACTTGCTGTAAATGGTTCAGTCTTTGGATTCATTGCTTTTCAGTTTGGGGCAAACCCAAGATCCAAGTCTTGTTCCAGACCTTTCCCAGCTAGACTGCTCTCAAAGGGCTTTACACAAAGCTCCTCCACAGGGACACCAAGAGCCCTTTGCTTTGCTTCGTAGGTTAGCAGCAAATCCTTATGGGCCTGTCGGATACACAGTTGTTTCACATAAGTATGAATATTACTGCACAAATAAACCATAAAAACAGACTAAACATCATGGTTACATACAATCAGTGAAACAAATGCATGACAGCACTTTCAGGAAGTAAATGAACTACTAACCTTGGAAATCTGAGCTTTTTTATACTGTAGGTTCTTGATAGAATTATTACTGGAGTCAAGCTTTTCCTAAAAGCAAAAACAGGTTTCTTTTATCTTCTTGTAGAAACAGTTGGGCAACGTGCATAAAATATACAATGCAACTAATAAAATATTTCAAAGAATGTAAATGACATCAGTGATTAAGAGCACAAGGGCGTAAATGACCAAAAACAAACAAACAAACAAAAGGGGGATATACAACAGTACCTCAATTTTGTTTGTGACCCCAGCAAGCGCAGTTTGGTCCATGTTAGTGGCAGAAAGCACCAAGCTGAGCTGAGCCTGCGTCTTCTCCAAGCTGTCTGTCAGGGCTTTCAGCTTCCTTTCCAGCAGCATGCCCTTCAAACCTGCTTTATGCTGCACCGTCTGAATATTCTGAGTGAATGTCTTGTACAGCTCGTCCCTTTCCAGCTGAAGCTGTGTGACATGTACGCAGGGGCACATGTGTACGCGCGCACACACACACAAAAAGAGATGCAAAAACATTCACATAAATACCAACAAATGAATGAATCAAGATAACATTTGAGAAACATGACACTGCACAACTCAATCTTTTACCTTGCTGAATTTCTGCTCCAGTACCTCATAATCCCATTTCAGATCATTTAGCTCCTTTTCTTTGACCTTTTCATTGGAATCCTGTCAAAAACAATGTCACAAATTAACCTTGTGCCTATTTACAGTATGCTACATATCAGTTACTAAGACACATGCTACGCAAGGAACCAATTCAAGGAATATAAGTGCACAAGTTGCAAAAGTAAACTTGGTTTTAAAAAATTCACAAACATCAACACCAATGTAACCTTTTTTGCTGCGTAGTATTTTATCTTTTTCTTATTTTCAAAGTTTTCCTCCTCAGCTTTCAAGAGAAGCTCAGCGAGACGTTTGTTATCCTGCAAAATAGGGAGCAAGCTCTTTTCCTTCTCCTTCTGTTTCTTCTTCATGTCTTTAGATTGTGTCTAAGAAAAGCCAATAAAACATACCATGTGAAGAGAAAAACATCAAAACTAGTGCTGCAACAACTTGTCAAGACAGAAAATGACGGTAATTGTCAACAATTTCGAGTCATTTATCAAGGAAAAATAGTAATTATTGGGTTACAGATAGCAAATTGATTATCAATCCAAACAAGCAATTTAAAGACTTTTTTTTTACCATTTCATGGACTAAACAATTTATCAATTACTTGTAAAAAATAAAATAAAAATATGAATTGCAAACAAAACATTGGAGATTTCTTTGATGTCGGTCTGACAAGGATGCCGAATATGTGCACTTATACCTTGAGTGAGTCATTCATATCCAAATCCTCTTGCATGCGATTAACGAGAGCATTGGCATCACTGAAAGCTTTGTTGTGGTCTTCTATGAGAGTGGTGATGTGGCTGTTCCAGTGATCCTCTCTCTCACTGGTCTCATTTTTCCTCATGTTGTCCAGCTCTAATGGCAGCAACTTCATCTTTTTCTCATACTTGGCTTGAATTTCTACTCAAATAGCGACACAAAATTGTTGCTCCCACTTAGGTTTTGGCAGCACGTGGTGTTGAATTCAACTCAAAATGAGATTAGTTATTTACCTGTGAGTTGCTTCTCCCAGCTGTTCCTTGTTTTAGTAATTTCTTCATCATGTTTCTGTGGAGATAACAACCAAACTGGTGTTTGTAGCACTGATGCTTGTTGAAATGTATCAGGGTAAAGAGAAACATTAAATTCACAGATCTTTAAGTGTGTAGTACAAACCAGTTCAAGCTCCTTGACAAGGTTTTCATTTTCGAGCTCCTGCATGTCTACCATGATGGCCCTCATTTCCTTATGAAGCTTGGTCTCTAACTGTTCTTGCTCTTTCTGCACCACCTCAGTGGAGACTAAACCATCTGCTTTCAACTCAGAGATCGTGTTCTGGTGTTCACACAGGAGGTGCTTCATCTTCTGCTTATACACCTAGTCGGGAAAAAATAATGTGCAATATAAAGTTCAATCAGTCATTAAATCTGTCTATGGATAATATTTGCTTGCCAGTTATCAATACACTGTAAAATGTGTCTAAAGTTGGGTGAACATTCCTATGGAGGCCTAGTTTTCATGTTAAACTTTTCATGAATGATGTCCCTTGATCTCTCCTACCACAGGAAAGAACACAGTTTACATGGATGACAATATATTTGTGACATTATCTGTAAAGCTTTGACAAGGAAAGAGGTAGAGAGATTGGAGATATATTCTCAATTTGTAGAGAAGCCTGTGATCCTTGAACTAATCTGAGAGCAGAAAAAAATACCCAAAATTGTTTATTTTATTATCTCTTATTTTTGGGATAATCATTATTTCAGTATTCGATTACACCTGTGGAAAAACTGGGACATTTCTCAGGGAATGTTTCATCAGACCTGTATTTACAGTATGAGTTGTGAGGTTTAACTTACAACATGTATCATGACTCCCATTTATCTGTAACAACCTGTGATTAACAACATAACAGTATCTAAGATACTAATGAGAACAAAACATTGGCTTTTTGTTGGTTTAGTAATTCACTAATATATTAAAGTGATGTATTTCAAGTGATATATATGATTGATGACAAATTGAGTGCTAGTATCTGGTAAATGCGATGTTGAGAGGACAACCTGTACACGCCACTAATGAAATGACTGACACTCAATGGTTTGTGGGATACTGAGGATAGCAAAGGATACACTGGTTGTGTCCTCCAAATTCAGTCAAAAAATGGTTGCATCTATTGACGGCATTTGAAGAGCCTTTAAAAATGGGACAGCCTTGTTACCTGTTCTGACATTTTCTGTCTTAAAACACAGACTTGGGTAAATCTAGCTTGTCAATTTGGGTGCAGTTTGACTGTGAAGCTACAGTATATCTGTGTATTAACCTCACCTTGATCTCTACTTGGTGGCGCCCCTCATCCTCTTCCATGTCCTTATCCAAATTTTTCCGTTCAGCCTTGATCTCCTCTAGTTGTCTGTCTGTGATCTCCCAAAAGGTGTGGATCTTGTCCCTCTCCAGCTGAAAGTAGTTCCTCTCCTCCCTCTCTCTATCCAGCTCTTCTCGAAGGCGCACAATGTGCTCTTCCAGCTGAAATACAGAAATATATTTTAGTGTGGGCATATCTGAGCCAGAAAATGTACGTGTCCAGTAGCTTTTAATGAACTCTTGCTCTGACCTGCTCCTTGGACATCTCCTCTTTGGTAAGGCCATCTATCAGTGTGGGCGTCCTCGCCTTTGCAGGCTTTTTACTTTTGCCTTTGATTTTGGGTGGCTGGACAAAAGTCAACATAATAAGAAAATGTTAAAACTGATTCCTACAAGCAACCTGGTATTTCTTTAACGTCGTTATTGTGGCCCCAGTCTGTGCTTCTCATGAATGTAACGATAACACGAGAAGCACAAACTGGGGCGACGAGGAGCCAAATATGAAATTCACACACCAACCACCAAGCGTTAGCTGCTAGGTGGCTAGCAGCTAACGTCAGCTACGACATGCACTGTAGCCAGTTAGCTCACTATGAACCCACACGGATGTGATTAATTAATATAAAGAACGCTTCGCTCACCATCGTATGTACTGCGCGAATAACACCGAGAGACGGGGGATGTTTCGGTCGTTTTGAGAAGCTAGCACACAGCTAGCGCTTAAACTGAGACAAGTCCACCACCTCCAGCCTGCGGTGTCAAACACGCGTTGCCATAGCAACGGGAGCAGATCCCTCCAGTAGGGGGCGAGCTGCACCAGCACCGACCCTCCAATGAGACACCAGGGCATTTCAACAAGAACCGGTGGAGTATATTTACTAGGTACCAGGTTTAGATACGTTTATTAATACAACTAACTCCTCCTGTGGGAACACATAACTGGAAGCAGTGTATAAACAGATAAGAATGAAACAGTTCTCACAGATTAAACAATACAAAAACAAAAAGGTCCATTCTTTCTTGGAAGGTTGTGCTATTCACACTTCTCCATGGGTGTTTTCCTGATCTCATCATTTGGATTTTCATCACCTGGAACTGCAGAAAATCCAACACTGCAAAATGTACATGGACTAAATATCATTTCACATTGTTTTCCTTATTCATGTACCTCATGCCCTCACTCTGGTACTGTGCTTGCAGTGGTGAAGTGCTACGCCTACAAGAAAGGCTGAACTGCGGAGCTGAGCAGCTCTCCTTAGACTGCTGGACATTCAGTAACTAGCCCACGAACTGTTTGGCAGGGCAGACATGACAGTCTCAGTATATTTATAGCTCCTATCTAGAATAAATATGTACTAGAGGTTTTACCATGCTAGTGGCTTTAGGGATGGCAATGCAAGTCCAACACTTTGATCCAGACTGAAATCATTTTGCTTCTCAGTATATGAATGAGGTGGACACAATATTCAAAATCATTTGTTTATTATTTGTTATAATCAAACAACTATTTAAAAACAGACTGTACATTTCCGGAGTAAAAATAGCACAGGAGTTGATTGTCAAGCATTGAGCATGGGGATGTCAAAGAGGTCACAGAGGCCTTCACCCTCCTCCAGATTATAGACGTATTCATGTTCAGATGGGGGCGGAGATAGACGGAGGAGCGGAGAAAAAACTGAGGAACAGAGGCAAACGAGGATCAATGCAAATATTCTACAAATACCAATATATGTATGATAGATGTGAACATGAAGTCAGAAAATAAAATGCCCTTACCTTCAGAGGCCATAAGCTCAGTGATTAGACGCGCATTCAGTATTTCTACAAAATGAGGGAAGACATACTTAATCATACATTCATATATATGGTGGAATAAACTGACATAATAATTGAATTAACATAAATGATTCAGAGACCCACGATACAACAAGGGCACTACCTTTGGTTGGGTGTAGTAGGTCTCCCAGCTCTTTTGATAAATCTCGCACTGAAAAAAAGAAACAAGCATGAGGCATGAACACGTTATTGTGTGAGCATGCAGGAAATACCCACAGGAAATAAGACACAGAGAAATACACTGCAGAACTAGCAGCTACTGAGATATATAACTGATTGTTTTCATCAGTCAGTGAAGAAAGAGCTTGACGTCCGTGTTATCTCCTCCTCAGTTCAGATAAGGAGCAGAAGCGATGCTAAAATGCTATTTTACCAGCAGTAATGTTGGTCAAGTATTGGTCTGATCAGTATTATAAACAAATGGTGTTTTTAGACTTGACATTAAATCCACTTTTTTTAGTAACTTATGCCACTTTTTATACTATATAATTGATTCTGATCCCAGTCTAAAGTGGTCATTGCAACAGCAGTTCTTTGCCTCGTTCCAGAGAAAGTAAGAGTAACTGTGAAAAAAAAATAAATGGTGATGTTGCTTTGTTCTTCATGGCCCCGAAGTTCAAAGCAAAGTCATATTCTCTCCAATCTCAACTTTGGATCAATATGGCAAGGGGTCAAGTTCAAGCTAAAATGGGGTGTTAGATTTCTCTGTAAGCGGCATATCAACAAAAACACACTTCAGAAATTGTACAAACTAAAATACTCACATTCAGATGCATCAGTTCTGTTAGGGTCAGCTTTTAGAAACGACAATGACTGAAGATGCTGCACGTCCTCCATGGCCGTCCGTCTAGATCTGGTGCTATGTTTGGTATTAGATGAAGCCTGACAAGATGCGATAGTGCTTTCTGTCTCATCTGAAGTGCACATGGCTGATTTGGCGTTCCGTAAAATTTCTTCAGACGGTGGGACTGGCAGCACGACAGGATCGGAGCCGACAGAGTGTTTGTTAAGAAGTACGACATCTATCGGTCCATTGATGCTTTTCAGATGGATCTGGTACTTTGCTGGGCTGTTCTGGACCTGAAAGAAAAGATGTTTGCACATACCAAATCATCCCATCTGAATTAAAGAAAGCAAAAAAAGAAGAAACTGCAGTGGGTTCCAGTGATGCAGAACTTACAGCTTTGGGAATGGGAACATCTAGCTGTGTGCCCGATGGAGCTCGTACTGCCAAGAGAGTGTGGCCTGGAAAAAGGAGTGAAATCCTCGGTCAAAAGACAATAATTTAGTCCGGTCTTCGTGTATTTTAAGCACAAAGAAATGTAAGTGGTTCTTTTTGCCTCTACTCTGAACAAACTGCAATAATGTCAGCCATTGTGGTGATGCAAGTGCCATCATGAACACAGCTGTGTTGATGTTTGTCCAACTGGGAAAATACACTGAATCTCCAAAACATAAGCGGATTCTGAGCTGCAACCTGTTTTGATAACTCTACATCTTGTCTGTTCAGAGCTTAAAATTCTCCTGTAACACATTTCTCTGGTATCAATCTAGTAAAGGTAATCAACAAGGAACCAGGATTTACCACCTATGTAGACTTCATGAATCCCCCCTGATGTCCCAGCTGTTTCACATGTTTTGGTGTACATTTGCTCTTAAAAAGTTGGAATACACTGTTGGTTTTTAATATCTAATCTCTGAGTTTTCCTACAGATACATCAATCACTGCAGCTCAGCAGCAGAGATAAGGGAGGAAGAAATGAGCTGAGGAGATACTCGACAAAAAAGCAGGGCTAGGATGTGTATTTCACTCTACTGACTCTCACTCTATCCTCTACTTGGATTTTCAACTGTGTCGAAATTATGCTGACACAAAAATGTACTATTAAAAAAGGCAAGAGTGATTTTACATTACCACTGAAGCAGCTGCAGATGTCTTCATGATCCACATAGGTCAGAGTTGATTTGAGTTAAGGTTCAACTTGAAATATTATGTTAGTTTGGGGAGACCTCAAGGATTCTTGTCAATGCGTCAGAAACTAGCAGGCCTGCATAACAGAGACATTCACTATAATTGCTTTTGCCACAGAAAGTACAGCATTTGTGTCGTAAAGGAATAAAGATCTGCTCAAAATGCTGTCTAACATCTCATTTTCAGTTTAAATTTCACTGTTTCACAGGAAAAAGTGAAACATTTCCAACAAAAACATACATTTCTGCACTCATTGGTGTGGTTTTTGTAAAAAGGATATTTGCTGCAGTCTTCTGTTGTGTTTCTGATGCTCTGTTCAACCCAGAATTTCTGCTGGTCCAACATGTATTCCTTCTGTTCCAAGTCCTCCAGCTCAGACTTTAACTCTATCATTCTGTTGTTTAACTCATGTGCATTTTTTCCTGGCATTGTACCCCTTATTTAGAAAAAGCATATGTATTATACTGTAAAACATATTTTGCACCACACTCTTGACACACATGAATATCCAAATGCATGCACACAAGGCAGGATTAAAAACTTACTTCCACTTTACAATGCTCTTGGATATTTTCACAATCAGACCAACGCCTTCCAGAACATTCGTGATGTCGTAGATTCGCCTTTTCTGTCCGACAGCCAGGACCCTGACAGCCTGAAATAACACACACACACAAAACATTTATCCACCACAGCCTTCTTAGCCTCATCCTATGTGAATCTTTGTTTCACAAATGTCCACACAGTCTATGATCTGGGTCATCAGCTAACCAACTGTACTGAAACATTCAGAGATCCCTTACAGTGGATATTAATGTCAAAAACCTGCCTTCAAAAAATCCAATTAAGTACTTAAACTGTAGCACGCAACACACTCTTAGTGGTTTGTTTAGGAGGGAGGAATGCAAAGTTTTGAGAACATCAAGCTTCAAAGGAGGTTAAATGCACTTATTGACACTTGCCTCAGACAACAGCTTCTGCCAAATGAATAAAATCTCATGTAGTTCTTGAGGTTTTTACTTAAATGTAACGTGAAATAAAAACCTGTGGGCTTTAGTTCCTAAAAGAGCTAAATCTGTTAACTTTTTTTTAACTTGGTTTCACATTTGGTTAGAGTAAACAGAAACACATTTCTGACAAAGCATCTCAAAATAACACAATCCCAAAATGACCAACTGGATGTATGTATATTTTATGATTTATGATGCTTAACTGTCATACATTTATTGTGTAGACGTGTGTGGCCCTGGTCCAGAACAGTTACATTACATACAACAGTGAAAAGGAAATCTAAACGTGTCATTTTACTCATTGTCCTGATAAAACATCTCCAGTGTTGCGATCAGTGTTTGTTGTACTGTGTGACCGACTGGTCTCAGCTCACTTACGTCTTTCAGGTCCAGCACACCGCCTTCAGCTTCTTGTAACAACCTGACAAACCTTGTGGCGAGCACGTTAAGGCTCCTCAGACTCCTCTGGTATTTGGGGGTCTGGTCTGGCACGACGGTCTCTCCGTGTGAACTATCTTCAGCATCCATTCTGCTGGACGTGAGACGAAAACAAATCAACCCGGGAGCCTCCCTGCGCGGTGCTGTTTGAATCAGCTGCAAGAGCCCGCTTACAACCGGAAAGATTTCACTTCGAAATAAAATCTTGTCAGGGTTTCCTGTATGAGCCCTCTTTTGTAGTTGCATGTGAATTGGAATATATATTGTGAAAGCAACACTTTTGGGAAGAAAACATTGTCATGTAGGCTACTTTTCGTCTCTGTCACCACGAGTCGTTTCACACCTGGCGCAAATTTATTATGAAAAGCTTGTACCGGAAACACTAACATCTAGCGTAGCTTTTCACTTTTACACAGCTGGCGTTAATACGAAGTGTTTCTTCATTTATTATATAAGTGTTGGCTGTTCGAAAGAGTGCGAATACACACACACACAAACAGACTGTATACGCGACCTCAGCGCCAAGCGTGAAAAGTACGAGCATTAATGGTTTTTACCTGGATGGTTGTCGGGACCAACGGTACACCGAGTTGCTACCGAGGATACTAAGCTAACGCTACAGTCCGGACGACGACAGCCGATAGTATTTTATCTTGAGATACACGTTTTGACGGACAGGTAAATGTATCTACAGTTTAATTCCAATCTAAAGCCAATGTTTCGGCAGTGTCCCCAACTTTACTGATGGTCCACCCCCCCACTGTTATGGAGTTAGGCGCTTATTTTTTCCGTATAAACCTGCTTTCACAATAAAAGTCCAAATGTTCGACCGACCACAATAAAATAATACAACAAGTTAAAAAGGCCACCTGGAACAACACAAACAAAGAAACTAACACTTTTTTATGGTTTCTTAAAAACTTTTTTTTTTTGAAGAATTAGTGATTTATTTATTTCCGTTTTGAAATGTCTTAATTAAAGTGGTTTCTTTTTTGTGTTTGTGTTTCAATGTTGTTTCCCCTGTATTTACTGTTAAATGTGGATTTTGAATTTAATTTATAATGTACTGTACAAATAAACTTGCCTTGCCTTCATTTTAAGTCATCTGGAAATCCAAAAAATCAAAGCATTTCTTGATAATACTACTGGTTTTCACAAAATGTCATGCCTTTTTGGTAAATAGGTCCTTTCCACAGAAAAAAAACGTTAACATGCCACAGTAGGAAAAGCACAGGTGTAAATAATAACATTTATGATGGATAAATTCTATTTATCTTTAGCTATTCTAATTAGTAACATAACTGTGCTTTTCCCACGGTGACAAGTCAAAATGTCTGCTGTGAAAATGGATGTGATGCGGAAAAAAGGGAGGGGTCGAAAGTTGAAACTTTTCAACTTAATGCAAATGAGGGCGACAAACGCAGTAGGCTATATTTTGCCGAAAAACTGACAACAAAAACAATGTAGTAATGGGTCTTTACCTTCTGTCATGAAATATCTGTGGACGTGTGTGTAAATTGTGGGAGAAAGTGCAGGTTGTTTATTCATACATTTGCTAATGAGCAAGCTACTAGCGTTGAATACATCCAAGGTTGACTCGCCCACCGCGGCCAGCCAGAAGTGGCGGTGGCGATGTTGCGCGCTTTGTCCGCTTCCAGCGGGTCTTCGGTCTTCTCCGGTCTTCTTCGGTCTTCTCCGGTCTTCTTCGGTCTTCTTCGGTCTTCTCCGGTCTTCTTCGGTCTTCTCCGGGAGATTTGTTTAGGACGTCCGTGTAGAGTCAGGCGCTGGTCACGTGGCCCGCCGAAGCAGTCATATGATGTTCTGATTCGACTTGTTGAAGCGGAGCTGCCGCCGAGGACGTTGGAGGAAGTTACTGCGACAAAGAAGCCTCTGCTTTCTCTTTGATGAGAGGTGTGGTGTAGTGTGGGGTTTTCTTTTGTTAGAAGTGAGTTTGGTTCAGTGATGTTCGCCGGTGGGTTGTTGGTGTGTTTGCTTGCCGTATTTCAGCTCGGCTCCCGGGCTCAGTACGCTCCCGATGAGGTAACATACCTGCCAGGTATGATGTTCAAACCGAACTATCGACAGTGGTCGGGATACCTCCAGGCACGGCCAGGAAAGTTTCTCCATTATTGGTAAGAAACAGTAACCGACTGGCTTGCAGCTTCACCTTGCTCCACTTCAGTTTCGCATGAAGTAAAATGTTGTTCGTCCGCAGGATGTGGGCCGTGACAGTAAAACAACGTGGGCTGTTTTAGACTTCCACATAGACGATGCACAATGGGATTTTTTTTCCCCGTCACAAATTGAAAACACTCAGATCACCCTGTAGGCTTCCTGTAGCCAAGTATTTTTTTAAACAGTCTAATTTTAAATTTCTAAGAAAAGATTACTGCTAATTGAAAAAAATATTGTTAATACTGGCAGCTCATCTTTGCAGTGCCATAAGACTGTACATGGTTTCTCCATTTGAATTTTGAGGTACGTGTGCCACCTTACCTTGCACATGGGAGAAGTTTGCCTGGCAGAAAGCCTTGAAGGCCAACTTCACCTGCTGTGAGCTTTCAGTACATCATGTAGTATTTAGCCCTGGTCCTGATCTCCTGCAGGTTTGTGACTTCTCAGAGGGACCCAGTCAAAGACCCTCTGGTGCTCTGGCTGAATGGAGGCCCAGGCTGCAGCTCGCTGGATGGATTCCTGTCAGAGAATGGACCGTTTCATGTGAGCATGCTGACTTGCTGAATAACCATACCTGCGCACTGAATAAAAGTGACTCTGAATAGGCATTGTTGAGTTTTCTTTTCAGGTAAACGATAACGGGGCCACACTGTATGAGAACACATTCAGCTGGAACAAGATTGCCAATTTGCTGTATGTAGAATCTCCTGCAGGAGTGGGCTATTCCTACTCTGATGACCAAAAGTACGCCACCGATGATGACCAGGTGAGTTCAGTGACTGACTGACTCCTTTTTGAAAATTAAAGTAAAGCTTAAAAACCGTCCTTTCATTTTACATGTTCTTCTCTTAGGTCGCTGATGATAATTACAAAGCCCTGCAGAGCTTCTTTGTCAAGTTCCCAAATTTCACTAAAAATAAGTTCTTCATCTTTGGGGAGAGTTATGGTGGAATTTATGCACCAACTCTCAGCCTGCGTGTGGCTACTGGAGCTGCCAAAATCAACTTCAAGGTGAGATGCTTCAAGCACAGTGCAAACTTATCTTGAGCCATGTTTTCCTCATCAGTGCCATCAACTTCTCAGTAACCAGAATGCAGTTTGATGATTAAAGAGATGTTGTTTTGTGAAATTCAGAAAAGACCTTTGCAGTAAAGCAGACTGGTATTACCAGATGGGTAAGTACCAACATTTATCTTTGAATATATTTTTGTTTTCAGGGCTTTGCAGTGGGAAATGGTCTCAGCAGCTTTGCACTCAATGACCAAAGTTTGATTTACTTTGGTTACTACCACGGCCTCTTTGGAGAAGAGTAAGTGTCACTTTGTTGTGGAGAGAGCTTGTTTGCTTTGAGGGAATCTGTTTAAAAAGCAGTGGCTTTGGGTGCTAGTGTGTTCCCCTGGTTCATTTAGCAATGATGCACACAACATGCATAACCTCAAGTTTGATTGTTTTTGGCTGTCTTAGTAAAAACAATATGATGCTGCATTTTTAATGACACTCACTGACACATTACATGAGGTTTCAGAAGACAGGAAAGATCATTTTCACAAGTCACATTAAACACATAACTTCTGTAAATGACTTGTGTATGTAAAAGGAAAGATTGGCTGTAGTCTGAAGAGAAGCTATAGTTTGTATATTCATTGGTCAGTTAGGAGGAACAGCAGTATTTTAATGTTCACTTCAGAGTCCTTTTCTTTACAGAAGGCCAGAGAAAAACATCACAATTTATTGTGGTTTTACAAAAAATCAATGTAACTGATAGTATGTGGAGTGCCTGATGCTACTGTTCTGCATCCATATACAGATGTTGAAAGAACTGACAACAAGCCAAGAGGTTATAAATTACTTGTTGTAGTTGATGCAGTGATTGTCATTTAAAAGCTGTGTTTTATGTGCAGTTTGTGGCGTGATCTGAACATAAATTGCTGTGACAAGGGGAGCTGTAACTTCTACAACTCCAGTTCAAAGACCTGCAAGACGGTGGTACGTGTGCACTATTTCTTCAGAATTTGGCCTTTCGGGTGCTACCGGATGACTCACTCAGATTTTACTTTGTCCATCGCTTCAGGTGGTTGTGGCCTTTGGTATTGTGTATGGTAGTGGGCTTAATGAGTATGCCCTGTACTTGGATTGTGAGGGTGGCAGAAGGTCCCACAGAGGCTATGAGAGGATCATGAGCCATCTGTTTAAGAACTACGGGAAACACCCAGACACCCACAAGGTGAGTGTTTTCCTCTGTGAGCAAGTGCTGCTCGCCAATGCAACCGTGCTTCAAATTTGTCTTTATTGTCTCGTAGTGTTAAAGATAAAAATCTTTTATTGAAGTTTTCAGATCGAGTGCCTTCCTCCATGTCTCTGGGTGAAGTCCCTCCCTGCATCAACAGCACGGCTCAGATGAACTGGCTGAACAGAGGTGATGTGAGGAAAGCTTTACACGTTCCAGATACACTGCCGCCATGGGACATCTGCAGGTATGTTACAGAAAAATAATGAACGTGATGTTGGGTATTTTCCTGTAGTTGGTCAAAATGTCACTAATAAAATGAATGGGAGTTGTGATTCCAGTGTGTGCATACTCCTGGTATTGCAATATTCCAGCATATCTCACTGTAACAACCAAAGGCGCATCACATATGTCAAAGTTTATTTTCATTTATCAATCTATACACAGAATAAAGTGACCATCTCGCCTCACAATACCACAAGAACGTGACGTTAAGAGACATTAAAAAAAAAAAGTTGCAAGATGACAAACGGCTCATTTGCTCCTGTAAGCCACAGTTTGCCACATGAGCTGCTTACTCACGGTAAATCAATTATTTACAGATAAAATGCGGCAATTTTTATTAAATGACAAAATAGCTAGGTTTGCAGATTACAATAGAAGAAGACTAAGAGTCTACAGCCATGGTAGCGGCTCTGTGGGGGGTGCACTTGGACACAGCAGTGCTTTGAGCTAAATGCTAACCTGCTGATTTTAAGAAGGTACTGGCTGCGTCCGAAATCAGTCACTACTCACTACATAGTCCACTATATATTGAGTTCGCCATTTTGTAGTGCTGTCCGAATGTACAGTGAGAATTATTATGCCCTATATAGTGGACTCAAAGTATCCCACAATGCATCGTGAAAAGTAGTGTACAACCGATGGTCACTAACCAAGCACCATATACCATCATGCATTGCGCTGAAAGAAAAATATCAGACAGACGAGAGGAGAGAAAGCGGTTCAAAAACTTTTTTTTTTTTTTTCATTTTGCCGGTGAGCTCACTATACAGTCCTCTACATTGAACTCCCTAGATATGTGAGTAGGGAGTAGTGAATGATTTCAGACACAGCCATTATGTTCTCCTCAGTTTGGCTTGTTAGCCAGTAAGCACAAAATACAGCTCAGGCTGATGGGAATTTCGTTAGTTTAGCAAGTATTTGGTCATAAACTAAAGTATTGGACACATTTTGACCTGCTGGTGGTGCTAGATTTAAAGTCAGAGGATCACCAAAAGATTACAACTCATCCTGTGCAGAGTATGAACGTCTGTACCAAATTTCATGTCAGTCCATCCAATAATTGTTGAGACATCTGACTCCAAACCACAAATGTCAACCTCATGGTGTCACTAGAGGAAAGGTCCAGGGATCACCAAAATCACTAGGATTCATCCTCTGGGCACCACAAATATATCTACCAAATGTCATGGCAATCCATCCAATAGTTTTTCAGTTTGGACCAATGTGGTGGACAGACAAGGTACTGGACCAAACAGGAGATTTTATGGTATAACGGTGTGAGGATTCTAAGTTTTTTGCCCTGATAACTGGTGTTTTTAATAACTTGAAGTAGTAGTTTTAAACAATAGCACAAGCCAAATTGCTGTCTAGAATCCATTGTTCATTCACATACAAATCGTGAAATCAGTGACAGTAATTTGTAACTGAGGCATTTTCTCCTCTTGTCTGTGTACAGTAGGATCATGGTCATAATCACCTCTTCTCTTCCTTGTAGTGATGATGTTGGAGAGCAGTACACCATCCTGTACCCAACAGTGAAGGATGTGTATCTGAAGCTGCTCTCTCTGGGCCTGCGGGCGCTGGTCTACAACGGAGACACAGACATGGCCTGCAACTTCCTGGGAGACCAGTGGTTTGTGGAAGACCTCGGCCTGAACGTAGGAACTTTAATTTTAGGACAGATTCTAAAAATGTATATAATATGTATGTAATATGTAGTTTGATATATGTATATCAAACTACAGATGCACTTCTTAATACTACTACTAAATGTTGTTCTCAGGCAACCACTAAGTACCAGACCTGGCTTCATGATGACCAGATTGCCGGTTTCTACCAACAGTTTGGAAATATCACTTTCCTGACGGTCAAGGTAACCACCAGTGTGTTGTTTAGTGTCTGCCATAGAAGCATGGTTGTCTGATGTTGCATTATTGTCAAATACCACTGTCCTGTGTTTCAGGGTGCAGGTCACATGGTTCCTCAGTGGGCTCCAGGTCCAGCTTTCCACATGTTCCAGTCTTTCATAACAAACGGCTCCTACTGAGCCACGATTGAGACTGCTGTATGTAATATACCTGCACTCATCACTTGTTAGATTGTACATTTTTCTCAGGGAAGATGATTTTGGAGGGAAAAGGACTGTTAGGGCGCTTATCATTTGTATTGTTCAAAGAGTACCTTCAGTGCAGTGTGAGTGAGAGGGACACAATTTGTTGTTGGCTTTGCTCTGCATCACATTGGATTTAAAATTAAACAATTTTAGTGCCAACTTCCAGCTCTGAGGACGTATACATCTATATTGGGCTAATAGTGTATGAATTGAAACTTTTTTTTTTTACCCTAAGATACATAAACAAATGTGAATGAAATAATTATATTTAATTACAATCCAGCTTCACTTCTTGCTCATTTTGGGGATTTGTGCCTTCAGTCTGGTTTTCAGTAAGTGAAAAGCACCTGCTCATTTCTGCTTAGCCTTAAAAGCTTGTTGGTCGCCTTGTTGTCTTTTAAGTTAAGTGCTGAAACTGGTGAACTGCATATGTACGTATAAGAGTACAAATCTTTAATTATTCACCCAAAACAGAAGTGAAAATTCTGCTTTAGTCAGTGCTTTGACCTTTCATTTTATATCTAATGTTTTGAATAAAAAGCCAATACAGAAACTGTCCTTGTCCAGATACTTAGACTGCACTTTACATGATCAAATGAAACTATTTTCTGTGGCACTGATGTAAAGCTGAATCTTGTTTTGCGGTTTTGACATTTTCAGCAAAAGTTATTTAAATTAAGTGATACAAGGTGATTGTTCTGAACTTAAATGACAAAGCTTAAACTGTCCTGATTAAAACTGCAACTTCACTTGCATTTGTCTCTTTATTAAATGTTTTGAACTGCCAGTGACACATGGATCGTCAGATTTATTCACATGCCTTGATTGTACTTCATTTATTGGAATTTCACAGGTAGTTAAAGTGTAAAGTATTTCCATTAAAACCTGACATGAACTTCATGCAAGTCAACAGGGAGGGGGGCCTTAAAACAGTAAATCAGTGACAGAACTCATAAATGCACCTGACATTCACTCATGACCAGAAACTGTTGTCTGCAGCACCAAAGGGTAAGAAATCATAAAAAGAATTGACACAAATGGTTCGACACCAAACCATAAAAACAACTTGTATTCCAACAACGATTGCAATGACTTGTAATAAAATAAAGTTTGACGCTCCAAAGTTTTTGTACTGGTCACAGACAGCATTTATGTTTTGACTGTAGCTTCTTTCCCTTCCTCTAAATGATATGGTAGATGTATCAACGTATTTAGTCCAACAGTGTGACGTATACAACATAAATGCTTTTCTGGGAATCCTTTTTACCTTAACTGTCCCTCTTGTCCACAAATACAACACTATATATTACTGGGTTTCATAAAACCTGGATAAACAATAAAAACAAAAGGCTGTCAAGTCTTGAATCTCACTGAATTAAGGATCATAACATTCTTAACGTACCCAAGATTATTAGATGTGGTACAGTTTAATTGAATAAATGTAAAACCAGGGATTAAATTTACTCAGTCTTGATTACTGTCTTTTTCCTCATTTTAAATATACTTCAGCTACATTTGCAGCATGGTTGAGAAAGTAATTTCATGAAATGAAATTAGTTTCCAGGTATTTTTCAATCCAATTTAATGATCTCAATAATTATATTATAAACATCTTTAGTGTTAAATACATAGTCAAATATTGGGGCATAAAAAACAAGTTTTGGCAGAGTTTTGTATCGAGTAAATAAAACCTCAAACTCAGAGTCTGACTAGTTGGCCTCTCCCCACTGACAGCCATGCTGTGCACCAAGACAAAGTGTTTTCTGTAAATTATGTGCAAACTGAGTGTGTAGGTTACATCCATTTTTTGCATACATTCACACAGACATTTGTTCTCATATCCTGAATGTGGAGGTGCTTGACAGCCTGCAGATCTGTGCACAGTGTTTAGAAGGCACACTGCTGTGGTTTTCAGCCTGTCTGGCAGTAGACTGTTTTGCACAATGAAGTAACTCATGTTTTTAAAAGACCTGCAGGCTTACGTGAACGTAGCTTTGTACTTTCGCAAACTTGTCTTAAAAGATTTCACCTCAAAGCCAATTATAACATCATTATAGTACTTCTAACTTTATAAAATATGTATGAAAATATATAAGAAACCAACAAAACAAAAAAATAAATTAATCAAATGGCTTCCTAAAAGTGTAATATGATTAGTTTGCCTTTCCCAAATAGTTGAAAACCTCACTTTTTCAACTAATTTAGGAGGTACTGACTGGAAATTAACAAATCAAGACTTGGAACTGCCCAGCCCTGCAGTTGACACATCACTCATTAATGATGCAAACCTATCAATCAATTAAATTTTCTATTGGAGAGGAGACAAAGTTCTTAATTTGTGAACAAACTATGAGCAGCACCAACATAAAGTCTAGACCAGACGTCTGTACTACGAAACAAGTTCAACATACCCAGGATATGTTTTCATTATCTGGCTTCACTAGACCTAATAACCACGATCACGCTAAGCGGTAACTCTGTAAATCAACCCAGGGTTTCCCAATCTAGCCGCGAGTGCGTTCACAAAAGCTTATGACCAATCACAAACATGACAGGTGTACTGGCAGCAGAGCGGCATACTTTACAAACAAAAAGCAAACTATAATGTAAGAGAAATACAAAGAAGTTAAACACATCATCCAGGCTAAAAGCAACACAGCTGCAGCTGCCAAATGCAGGAAAGACAGCTGGCAAAAAAAACCCTGACTGTGTAAATGCGTAATGTTAAATTAAAGGCTTACGATATCACTGCCCCATCATTAGGGCACGAGTAGATCTGACTATAGCCTACTTACATTTGGGTATTTCATTAAATTAATGTGTTGCTTAGATGTATTCTGATGGCGCGTATATTACAATTTTAGCCTTATTCTTTCCAGCGGTGAAAAGCAAATAAAAAATAAATATAAAAACATAATTCAAGGCGGTAATTAGGCTTACTTTCATATCCTATAAGTACAACAAGTAAAAGACTTCCCTGTTGTAGGATGATATCGGGATACAAAAGCACAGTGACATGGCTTTGACATTTCTTGCAAAAGCTGACATAGATAAGTCAGTCCCTCCAACGAGAAACTCTCATATAAAAAGAGTTCCTCTGACAATCCGTGCACCGAGCTCCACAGGTTTTTCCATTGGTGATGTAATTTTCCAAGACAATTGATTGGTCAGTAGGCGGCGCTTTTGTACGCGTTAATCTGTTATCTCCAACATAACCTGCTCCAGAGCAGGTTAGGCGTGCAGCATAAGTTACCATGACGATTTACCCCAGTAACAAGTGAACCACCGTCGTAACCCTGAAAACCCAGAATTAAACCTGAAGTTACCTCGCTAACCCCAAATCCCACTTCGTAGTACAGGCCACTGGATTAGACCTGGGAACCACAGCGTGTTATTTTCAATAAGAAACATTTACTTTGACATGCAAGTTACAATACACAAATTGGTACAATTTCATTATTCACATCAATTTGATTGTAAGACCTTTCTATTCTATAAGTCCTTCAGCTCTTGCAAACAGAGACGTCCAGAGACAGGGGAAATCATTCTGTGCCCCTGTAGATGGCTAAACTGTCAAAAAGTGTTTTCACTGCAAGTTAAACCATCATAAAAACATTAAACATGCTATTTAAACTTCACATAAAATAAAAGGCAAAGTGTCTGAAGTCACTTTTAATTGTGGGATGTCTCTGACTACTACCTGACTGAGCAAAGAGCTGTGGAGCTTTAACTCAATATGGAGCAGGGATGCGACATGCTGCGGGATTTTCCAAATGAGTGTCATGAGATGCTTCTCCATCATATCCAGTAGTTCAGAATAGCAGCACAGGACTAAGCACCCGCTCAATAACGAGGACACCGCCGACTCCGATGAAAATGTTCCTTTTAGCTGACGACATCGTGATAGATGGAGTTGGTCGTGGTGAGGCCAAAGATGAAAGCTCCGATCGTAACCATGACAACGCCGAAGACCACCAATCCATGCCAGCTGTGACAGAGAGACCAACATTAAGGAAATAGGTTTTACTCAAATATGCATAAAACATTTTTTTTATATATTATTACTGGATCAAATGTCTCTAATCAATCAATTAATCAAAACCCAACAATATTCAGTTGACATTGATATAAAACTTAAAATGAATGCTATTTTACTCTGAGTTTGCTGAATGCCATAACAACTCCATAAACTGGTGATATTGTGTAGCTTGTTTTGATGTTTTTTCTGCACCCTAATGGGCAAAGTGTGATAATGCATCTTTAAGTTACACTGAGGACATTCATCCTCTGTGTTTGACCCATCCTAACTACATAGTAGCAAAGGGCCGCTGCAATGCAGCACCCAAGGACCAACTCCAGTTAAAGAAGCAGGCAAACTCCACACACTGAGGATCGTGTTGCTTTGCCACACACTATAATTAATTTTTTAAAAATCCAAAGAAACTGAAAGACATATAAGAATAATCAGAGTCTCACCTTGCAGATCGGCTGTCTGTCTCTGAAAGCTTGGCTTGCACCAAACACAAACCTGTTAAGTTAAAGAGACGTCGGACAGACATTACAGTGTGACATTAAAACTGCACAGAAATCTGAAACCCGGCAAACGATGAGGGAAGTGTTACCTGGGAAGACAAAGATAAAGCAGGCTGCCAATCCTCCGATCAGCGAGATCACCCGACCAATATCTGGGATGAAGAGGGCAAGGACGAGGGTGATGACGAACCACACCAGCGTCTGCAGGATCCTCCTCCTCTGCTCACGACGGACACACACCTCCACCTGCTCGCCTTGGAAACGCAGCCAAAGTCCTTCTAAAACCGCCCTGGAAGGACACACGAATACACCAGAGTGCAGTGAGGAAATGCTGCATTAACGGCATCGTAAAATAAGGAAAGTTGTCTTTATTGCACACAAGGAATGCACTGATCCCGTGTTTTCTTTCCCGATAAAGATTCCTACACTTACACTCAGGGCTGATACCAGGTACTGATCCAATACCACTGCTCTTTTTTTGTATATCTCACTGTATGTAGCTGGTCTGGATCATTCTTGTATGTAAGGTAACACGAGGTTATAACTACACATCACTGTACTATGGGTAGAAATATTCATACATCATTCTTTTTAGGTTTGTGCAATTTAAAAATCTTTATTACGATCTTAACAACAGTGACTGAGGAACAGTATGCTGAACAGGGAAGTCCTACCTGCCACAAAAGTGTAGAATGGGGTAGGAGGTGACGACACAGATGACAATAAAAGCTCTTGCGATGGCCACAGCAATATCATCAGGAGGGTACGACATCAACACATCCTGGCTGACAGTGGAACCAAATGTCAGGAAGCCGCAGACACCTGATCAAACACAACAGGCATAAGTATTGACAGTGAGTCCCGAGCCATCTGACTTGTAACAAGAGTTACACAATAAGTGTCTTTTGCTATCAGCGTAACCTGAACTGACATTTAAACACAATGTTGAAGATTAGAAATTACTTTATATCCAATTCATGTGACAAGACAACCAGTAAAGAGAACCAGTTTGATTTTTGAAATAGAGGTTTCAAGCTGTTTCCTAAAACTCATCAACAGGTTATAAAGGTACATTACTGAGTATACACATTGATAATACCTGTTCCTGTGTAAACAAAGAGGCAGATTATCATGCTGAGAGTCACTACAACTCCCCAAGGTTTGATCTCTTTTCTGCTCATGCTGTCGAACACTGGCACACAGCTGACATGGCACTAGAGAGAGAGAGAGAGAGAGAGAGAGAGAGGAGGAAGAAGATAAAATAATTCATCAATATTAAACTAAAAGAAAGGCTTATAGTTTTATGATCTGAAATGATACCAAATGAAGAGATACCTGGAAACCAAAGCATATGGTGGGCATTGCATTGAAAACTGCAGTCCAGGAAGCAGAACTGTAACAAACACAACGATTTAGCAACTCAAGCAAAGCATGATGACGAGGATGCAGATGTTTCTGCTTGAATGAGTAGGTGGACAACACTAAAATGATTAGTAAAACTTTTTTTTTAAAGCTGATAGCTGCATAAAGTAAGAGTTGTGTCATGAAGGGTGTGCAGAGCTCACCTAGTGGGAATATAGATGGGAGTCACCTCTTTATCCGGCCAGATGTACTTTATAATGATCACGATGGTAACATACCAGGTTCCCATCACGCTCAGTGCACTGCAGAGAAGAAGAACAACAACAACTCAGACATGATCATCACACAAGGTAAATGTGTTTTTTAATCTTCAGTGAGAAAATAAGCTGAGTGAGTTGGCCGAGTGTTTGTACCTGGAATACTTCTGAAAGCCAATCTCTTTGGGGATGGAGAGAGGAAGAATAACCAGGACTGCAGTAACAACGATGGTAAATTTGCGGTCAGTGTACCAGTGGCCCCTGACTGTAGTGTCTGTTTCATGAGCCATTGCAGCTAACACTGCAACAAAAAATAGGAATTACAACAAAAAAAATTGACAGACAGACAGAAGGAGGCAGTAAAGCATATGTACGAGTAGAGAGTGCCACAGTGGGAATTAACTGTAAACTGCTGTACACATGGGAGAGATTTAGCAAAGTCAAAGTCACAACCACTCCATTCGTTCATTTCAAAAGACCAAGAGGTGGAAGGTCACAGGAATCAGGCAGGAGTAGGATTTCTACACTGTCAGCGTCTCAGTAGAAGGAAACCTAAGAGTGTGCATCACATGAGGGACACATTTACTGAGCGAAAGAGCTGAGTGGGGTCATCCTTGATGCTCTTTGTGCCCTCGTCAATGATGACAGAGCCTTTTTTTTTTTTTTTTTTTTTTTTAAACAAAGGTAACTAGACATCTTCCTTTGTTCAAACACACAGATCACTAAAATGTAGGACAATAATGACAAAATCCATGTAAATGAAGGTGGCAGAAGAATAAGTGATGACAATTATGCAAAGCTAAGCTCTGAGAAAAAGCATTTTTAACTGTTAAGGAAAATATAAACTCACAAACTGTCTGACCAATCTGATGAAATGAGACAGAAACAGGATGGCAGGGGGGTGACTCACTGTATCAGTGCGAATATACTTACAGCGATCCAGCTGGTCTCCAATGACAATAAAGAAAGCGATACAAGTCCCAAAGGTGTAGACAGCAATGGCTACTTCACATATGACTCCTGTGACTTTCCCACAAGTGGCTCGAACAACCTCCTGATAGGTGCTTTCGTTACTGACCTGAAGGAACCAGACAGATAATTAAAAAGTGGACATGGATTCAGCAGTAAAAGGTATTGGAATAGTCTTTTTGCAATGTACAGCATATTGCATGTCTGAGAATAAGAGAGAATAAGAGATAATATATATATATATATATATATTTATAGATAGATAGATAGATAGATAGATAGATAGATAGATAGATAGATAGATAGATAGATAGATAGATAGATAGATAGATAGATAGATAGATAGATAGATAGATAGATAGATAGATAGATAGAGCTGCTTAGTACTGGTGGCCTTGAGGGGATGAATATGCTGAGCCAATAATGTTTTAGTCATTAACAAGGCTCAAAATGGTACCAAGAAAACATTCCCCAGCAACGTTAAAACACCACCAGCACCATGCAAAATTATGACACTGTGTCTCCAAAGCAGAAACTAGAAATTGCCAAATCCAGCAATAGTCCTCTAATTGTCAGCTACCCATTTTGTCAATCATGTGCCCACGGTAGCTTGATTCTGGGGTTTTTTTTGCTGACAAACATCTTCTACTGATAAAGCTCATGTGAGTTAAGATTTTCCAAGCTCTTCTTTTAACACAGTTGTAACACAACATGAGTTATCAACAGTCTAAATAAGGTCTCAGATAAGTTGCCAACCATAAAAAAGGATTAAATTTACTAGTATATTTTTCCAACAGCAATTTCCTTTTATCTTCCAGATGGTTAAAACTGACTTATTTTGTTCACCAGCTGAACACACTGCTCTTCGACTGCCATTTCTAAAGTTATACAGGGTCACTTTGGCAGCGTGCAGCATCCAAACAGGTGTTCCTCTGGAACTCCACAAGTAAACCTGCAGCAGGAGCCTCGCTGCTGACTGTAATCATCTTTAGTTTAAGGCATGGTTATAGATTAATGATTGAGGCTGTCGATTACAGTCAGTCAATCATACTACTGACGTCAGCAATTCTCATGGTACCGCGTGATTTCAGACAAAGTTCATCCTACAGATGAATATGGCTGATTTCTGTATTTTAAAGCAGGTGTTTCTGTTTCATCTATAAAGTAAAGACATGGTCAGCAACTAAAATGTATTTAACTGACTCAAACTTGGATGGACTCCAAGTTATCCATTACGTTTTAACATGTTAGCACACATCTGAGCCATCAGGAACTGAAAGTCCGAGCTTTTGTGCAATGCACTACATTTGATCAGGAATACAACCACACAATCACGTTATTACACAAGGCGGCTCCAATTATTTCAACACTACTGAATGAAAATATTTGTGAAAGAAAAGCAGTCAGATTCAGAAGGCTGCAGAACATGGTGGAGAAAATGAAAAAGAAACAAGTGGAACAGTAAAAGATGGACTTTCAGGAAGTCTGAATCTGACGGTCCTGAAGTGACACAAACCTGGGAGCAGTAGCCCAGGATCACCAGTCCACTGATTATGAAGATCAGCATAAACTGAAACAAAAGAAACAGGACGCATCACGTTATAGTTCCCATTAATATTGTCTACAGGCAGTTTTGTGTTGGTCACAAGAAAACAGAAAACACATTCAGACAGTCAGCAGTTAACAGCTCCAACATTCAGTGTGTATAAGTACTGTGTGCCTGCACATATGCTCAAGCCAGGTTCAGTCTTAGACTCTAATTTAGATCATTGAAGAGTAATTTTAGTCAATTATGAAGTAAAACACCATGTTTTTGTCCTTTCAGCTTCTCTTAAGGGCAACAAACACTTCATTCTCTCTGTTACGTTTTATGAGAGTATATGTTGGTGGACATAGTGAGCAATTGTAAGACATCCCTTTGGCCTATAATAATGTCTAGTTAGCATATGTCATCGTTCTTGACATTGTACATGCTAAATAATGAATAGAAATGTGGGTTGCAGTCCAATTTATAGTCTGAACACAGCATACAGTATCATGTGCCTCACTGGGATCTTCTCACCATTTGAAGCATCACCCCTGCAGTTACTCCTCCTGCCATATTGAAGGCTGCAGGGAAATTGAGTAGACCTGCTCCCAATGCTGCGTTCACTACGATGAAGACCGCTCCCAAAGACGACACACCCCCGCTACTCCTCTCTGTCTCAAGATGCCGGTCAGACTCCACACTGGGGCTTTGCAAGAGCCACGCCCTTTCTCCAGAGTCATTACTCCCAACTCCGCCCCAGTCCTCAACATCAGTGTTAATAGCCATGAGTCAACAGGCTGTAGCTCGGCCTGCCAAGCCTTACACACCCCAGAAAATTAGTCTCCAAGTGGAAGAAAAGTTGATCAGAAAGTCTGAGTGACAGGACAGGGAATCACGCAGTAGCAGTTAATATTTTATGTCCAGTGTCTTCCGCTCCACAACAGTCAGGAGGCCTCAAAGTTATCACCAGTGTCAGTATGATGGTGGAGCCATTCGGAAATCTGTAATGAAATATTTTTCGCATTTAGAGATACTTGCATTGGTGAATAAAAACTGAGCATGCATAGTGCTGATATCATATCAACATACAATGTAAATTAAAGTAAAGCATTTCTTTGTCTTGGTGTTTGGATCATTGTGAACAAATGTCAGCACAGCACTTATTCTCTGTATTCTTGGAAGAAACGTTAGTTCCCAGGCGAATACATTTGTTTTTCATTGGTGAATAAACCGTAATTCTTAATCAACAATGAACCTTGATAAATATTATGTGAAATGCCGAGGTAGGTTAACTTTTTCTGACACTTTTCATGTCAGAGCCCAGTTTTCTTGTCCATTGTGCAACAGTAGGCCATTTAGTTTTTGGCTGACATGAAACCTGCATACTATTGGCCCACATGGCCTGTGTGAGTATATTAAAAGGTTCCCTGTGGAGATTTTGACCACTATTGGTTCCTTACAGCAAATGATTGATGAGCCATGTTTCTATCTTATTTTTTAAAAACAAACACGCAAGGAAGTACATACTCAGGAGCAGGGGGGTGTCCTGATACAGTACACTACCAAATTAACTGTGTGAGGAATGAATACCTTCAGCCAAGCAAGACCATGGCAGCTTTTGAGTCAGACTGTTCAGTCAGAGACATACAGCCTCAAGTCAAGCAGCTAAACCGGCATTTCTCCATTAATACTGATATGCATGTTTGTTAGAGTCTTAGAAATAAAAGTGGAAGAGGGTAAAGCCTTTCATACAAGCCAAACTAGGTAAAAGGTAATTAAATGATTTATTTTGTTTTAAAGACCCTGACTCTCATCTTATGCCACTGTATTTAGTGACATGTCCTTTAAAAAGATCATGTAATACCACAGTGGCTCTCGAGAACAAACAATCTCAAACAATAAAGCCATTTTAGCGAAAGTATGCCGGGTGGATCTCTCATAAAAACCACTAATGAGCTTAAACATTGTCGAAAGAAATTATATGAGAAGAAGTAAAGCAAACGTTACTGACCTCAATTTAATTCATTGCTATCTTATCCCACACAGAGAGACCTACAGCTGCCTACACGAAATACTGGTTAAATAAGGCACCTTTTAACGCGATTAGATTATTGCTTTTCTTTTCATTAACGTAACAATAACATTTGTCAACGCAGTCAACCCCTTTGTTACTCTGTACTACAATAGCTAGCTAGCAAACGTTACACCCAGCCGAACACAAAATACGACTAGGTTAAGCTAATGTTTTGTTTTTTTTACCAAACACACCGCACATTTAAATATCTATACATCATTCATATTCACTGTAACTTCATCGCTGTTTAGTGATGTGTAGAGGAACGATACCTTCGGTGCTGAACCGTCTCCGCCGCAGGTAACGACTGAGCCGTCTGTGTTTTGGCAGCTCGTGCACAGCAGAGGAGCATGTGACACTCTGTCACGTGACTGGAATTTCGGGTCTTCGTGTTTGGAATTGTGGGTATTGTAGTTCTCTGCATTTACACGACTCCTGTTGGGGGCAAACCTTTTATTTATTTTATGGATGAACGTTTGAAAATATATGGACGCGAGGTTTTAGTATTAAATACAGTTAGTTAAAAGCAGTGGCGGAAGAAGTATTCAGATATTTTACTTGAGTAAAAGGAGCAATACCACATTGTAAAAATACTGTTACAAGTAAAAGTCCTGCATTCAAAATCTTACAAAAGTATGTAAATATTAGCATCAAGTACTCAGTACACTGAATAGCCCATTTCAGACTCATATACAAGTATATTAAATTACTGGATTATAATTCGTACATCACTGTAATGATGCAGCTGGTAAAAGGTGGGGCTCATTTTTATTACTCTGCATACTGCTGGGTAGCTTAACCTATAATAATATATCATAATTCATTAGTTGATTTATATTTTGTGTTAATAATCTAAATCTGCAAAGTAAATTGTAACTAAAGTTATCAAATAAATGTAGTGCAGTAAAAAGTAAATCATTTGCCTCCAAAATGCAGTGGAAGTGAAGCAGAAAGTGCATAAAATAAAGTGCATAAAATGATAATACTCAAGTAAAGTACAAGTACCTCAAAATTGTACTAAAGCACAGTACATTCCACCACTAGTTAAATGTCTGATAAACAACAACCCAATGCTACACTGAAATAGCAGTGATGACGTTACTTTATTATTGATGCATTATGGGTCAAGGCTAGGTTACAAACAGGAAAAAGAGGGCAACTGTGCTAGGGCCCCAGATTTTTGCGATCAGTTATGCATTATTACCAAATCTTCCAGCCCTGTTTTGTAGAGGGGCCCTGTGTTAAAATTTAAGGGCCCACAGGTCAGTCATATTGTAATGCTAAGTAACCCATCGATTGAAATAAGCAAGATTCAGGCTTATAAGCATGGAAGGTGGGTAAACTGAAGGAAAAGGACCACGTTAACTGATCTCAGGAGAAAAAAATAAACACATCAGAACAGATCATTCATCTATAACGTTTATTGTTTGTTCAATAAGGTACATGACCAGTGATCCATTATTTTATAACAGAATGCAAAACATGGAGGCGGAGTGCCAGAAGTTTCAGAAGTATGAGTAGACTGGGGTCAAACCCCACATTTCAAAATGCCATTTGTGTCTCACAGTCTCAGTGACGAACAGATTAATACACTGAACCATGTCTGAGTGAATGAGTAGCATGTTCATATTTCTTCATGAACTGTCATGAATTCACCCCAACCAAGTACCCCACTCATCTTTACTGAACACATAGACAGACATTTGTACTTATACAAAGACTCCATTATGAAAAGAAAACACGAAATGGGGTGTTTGATTTGGGGCCATGGTGCAACATGAAGAGAAATTTCTCCATTGTGGAAAGTATTGATCACTTCTCTGTACTGAGTTTAACTCTTTTTGGCTTGTGTGCTTGTTTGTATCGGGGGTTAAAAAGGGACTGACTGAGAGACTGCTGCCATGTGACCAACTAGACTGAAACCAAAAAAAAGATTCACAAATCCTGCTGGAAGAGTACTGAATAATGAGATAAATGAAGAAAGTCTACCCAGAGATAATAAAGGAGACCAAATTACTAATGATTGATTAGTTCAGATGAACAACCACTGATTAGCCTGATAGTGAACTGATTACCTGATTGACAAATTAAAACAGAGTGCCAGCTTAATCTTGAAACTCAAACAGTGCCTTACATCTTATAAAGTGCTACGACTCCATCCCTTAAAATTAAGAAGAACTCACATTTTCTACAGGCTTTCACATAGCAACAGAGATCTCAACTCGTACGCAAAACTCATGTACAGTCTAACATTAGCCCGATGATGGTTCCTTGATGTTTTACAGTGAGGGGGCCCACAGCAGATAAACAGCACACAGTTAGGAGGACACTAATGCACAGCCAACAGTTGATTCCACATAATAAATAAGCAAAGATGAACTGTCAGTGGTGGGAGAAAACATGTCTTAAAATTTGGCAGGGGAGCCTGTTCAGTGAAATGTTGGGGGAAAAAAGATAACCAGAAAATAAACCGTTTAACAGCAGCAACCGTTCCAAGTTGAACTCGTGATGAAATCCAATCAAGAAAATGCCTAACTAAATATAGAGCTCTTCTCTAAAGGTGGAATGGAGGAGACAGAACAAGTGATGCATAAAGCTCCTCTTCAACGCTGCTGCTTTGATTTTGTTGCTCTCCCAGCAGGCTCCACTCTACTTGGTGACCGCATGGATCCCATGTGCCAGGTAGCCCACGTTCCCAGAGGATATGCCTGCCATGGAAATTCTGCCATCCTTGGTCATGTACACTGAAAACTCCTTTGTCAGGCGTTCAACCTGCAGGAAAAATAAATGAACACACACACACACACACACAACTCAAAATCCGCAGATGTCAGTATTTTAACAACAAACATTTCCTCAGAGATTTGTTCTCTCATTGCGTCTCGTTCTGAAACCAGCTGCAGCAGTCTGATCGACTCTTTAGAGAGACTGGCAAAGACAGAGTTACAGTAGAAATACTGCCACTGTCTGAGTTAAAGCAGATGTCATTCAAGACCTTAAAAAAAAAAAAGCAGTCTCTGTGCTGTGGTGTGGTCGAAATCCTGACTGGAAAAGATCAAAAGAATTATTCAGGGCCAAGAAGGTGTTCAGCTTTTGAAAAATAGCGTTTTCAATGATTATCCGCAAAAATGGGAAGTTTTGAGTATAATCATTAAAAAGGCTGTAATTGTTCATTAGTGAGTTTTGTTCTTTTTGGCTTAATAACTGCAGTTTTCAGGGCCTGTGTGAAATAGCCCGAGAGAAGAGTCTTGACTGTTTCCAGAAGATCTGATGCCATGCAGTTACCAAATACTAATTAAAGAAAGTAATGTGATTCTAGCATGCAGCTTTGTTGTTGTTTTGATAAACATGTCAGTTCAATCAGTGAAACCTTTAATGACTAACTTTTTAAACACTGTGGGTGACGTAATTTTACTCAATACTGAGTAGAAGGTAATGAGTGCTTCTTCTGTATTATAACCTTTTCAAATAAAAGCTTTTCGCTGCCATTTTCAATGAAGAGCTGATAAAATCAAGAACACAAACTCTATGATAAATATAATGTCACAGACTAACAGTACTGTGGAAGAATCTAAAAAACAGACATTTATTTATTAAAAAATAAAATCTTGATCAAACAACCTTAAAAACAGATTTACAATATATTTGGACTATATTAGAGCAGCTCTAGGGGACAAATACAAATACTGTTTTGTAATCACGCAACACAAATGTGTGAATTCCCTTTCAAGATGGATTTTCAATTTAATACCAGAGCAAGTGCTTACATTCACAGTAAAGTTTCAATGTATAAAATCTTCTAATGCGGTGAGCCAGACTGTCGTGCTAAATTTACCTTTAAATGACAAAACTGGTGGGTTGTTTTTTTTTTGTAAGCTGCAAACGTTTTTAGTGCTATTCGTATAATCTTAAAGGAATAGTTCAACATTTTGGGAAATACTAATAGTCTCTTTCAGGCGGTGAGTTAGATGAGAAGATCGAAACCACTTTCATATCTCTATGGTAAATATGAAGTCAGCAGCCGGTTAGCTCAGCTTAGCATGAAGACTGGAAACAGGGAGAAACAGCTAGCCAGTCTCCGTCCAGCAGTATTTCCCACAATGTCAAACTATTCCTTTAATATGATTTTGCTGAGAATTAGCTATTGTTGTATGGCATCGTGTGTGGTGTGTGGTGTGTGTGGTGTGTGGTGTGTGTGTGTGTGTGTGTGTGTACCTGTTCGGGTTTGAGTCCTGTGAAGCAGAACATCCCGATCTGGTCGATGACGTGCTGCCAGTTGTGGGTGGAGCCCTCCTTTTTCAGACCAGCGACCAGCTGTTCTCTCATCTTAATGATGCGGTTAGCCATACTATGGACCTCCTCCAGCCTGGGAACGACAGCAGGGTCAAACGACGAACCAATTTTGGAATACATCTTGAAAAGTTTGGTGCATACGAAAGATGGTGACTTGAACCTGAAGTGCTTTTACAAGAATCAGGTACCGTTCAGGTAATGTGTGTGTATATACGCATCTATAAGCACATACCACAGCGAGCGCAGATCTGGTGTGTTGAGAATGGTTGCTGCAATTCTGGCGCCGTTCATTGGTGGGTTCGAGTAAATGGGCCTGATGAGGATCTTGAGCTGAGACTCCACCCTCTTTGCCTCCTCTGCGTCTTTACACACCACAGTGAAGCCTCCCACACGCTCACCTGTGAATATCAACATGCAGCGAGTGTTAAACTCAGTGATTTACACAGTGAGTCTGACCAACTCGTGTCTGTGAAACAGGATAACTGATAATCTGCTAAAACTGATGGTTTAACTCCTTAAATCCAATCCAGTTATGATCAGAAAGGGCAGAAGACTAGTTGTGTTGAGGCTTAAAACCCAAACTTCAAATCAAAGAACAATATAATGATGAAGGACTCACTGCACTCTATATTTAAACAGTCAGAACATATTGTAAATTTGCAACCAGTAAAGTGTATTTTAGAACATTATAAATTAGGTTTGAGCTTACACATGACAGTCACAGAATAGTTAGCCAAAATAGAAAGGTGTTGACCTGTTTTTAAAATGTGAAAAATGTAACATTTATTATTTCCTTCAGTAAGATTTCAGTCTCAAAAAATTATTTTTCATCCGAATAAATAAGATCTCACTGTGAATGTGTCTTAAGAATACTAGATATCACTGTGTTCACATTATGAAACATTGTTGTGAAGAAACAAACCACCCTCTGGTGGATATACGTATTCATATTCCTTAATGACTGGAATTTGCCAGTCATGCTATTCGAAGTTAACACCACATAAGTAGCTGTGCTGACCAACTAAGTGGAAATTAACTCATTAGTCTCACATTATATTACAATTATAGTCAGTGCTTTGGAAGTCTGAATGCTCATTTGAATAAATCATGTTTCACCAACTAGTTTTTACCACTGGGTGGTGGTAAAACACGAGCTACAGTTCACCTCATCAGTCACTACGTAGATTTTCCATTCTCTGACAGTCACATTCAGACATGACCTTAGTCTTCTTGGCTTCCATAAATTAATCTCCAGCTTCAACGTATGTACAGTAGAGCATATCAATTATTTCTAATACATTTTAAATCAACTCTACTTTCAAAGAGATTCTGCAGTTTGGCCAAAATTGTATTATCACAAGTAACCAGATACTCAAATGAGCAGACCCTGACCAGCACTAGTAAAACTTACTAGTAATATTTCTAATTTTCATCTCATGTCTGTGCTGTTATCTGCATGTCATCTTTATTAAGATTTATTTGAGAAGAACTTGTACTGAAGTCTGACTGACCATAAAGACCCATGTTCTTGGCGAAGGACTGGGACAGCAGGATGTTGTGGCCCTGCTCGATGAAGTAGCGCACAGCCCAGGCATCACGATCGATGTCTCCACTCGCGAAGCCCTGATAGGCCATGTCGAAGAACACGAGCAGGTTCCTTTTCTGTAAGATGAGAAGGAAAGGGGGAGGACACAGGAGAGAGACGCAGACAGTGGCCACCAGTTAATAATACTTCAAGTGATAACAGCTAGATAAGATGCAGCGTTTATCAGTTGTGGCTTTTGAACTGTTCTGATTTTGAGATAAAAGAAAATGTGTGCTGACATTTTATCAAAATGTAACTAAAAATTTCACAGACTTCTACGGAGATGATGCGCACACACCTTCACAATGTCAGAAATCTCCTTCCACTGCTCGGGCCTGGGGTCCACACCAGTGGGGTTGTGGGCACAAGCATGCAACATGATCACACTCTGCTCTGGGATTTTCTGTGACATAAAAAAGAAGGTTTTGGTTAGTCAACCTACAATATCATGTATAGTACCACAGACTCTCTTAGTTGACATATAACTGATCACATTACTGACTCCAACAAGCTACTTTTTACATAATAAACATTCTTCTGTATGTGGATGCCAAAACATGATTAACTTTGGGCTTCCTGGCCACCAAATATCAACCCAGTCCCCTCATAATATCTTGGCTATAAACAAAAATGGGGGTAAAAACATAAAGTTATTCCTGGTGGCTGTTACATACAGTAAATAAATACACAAGTCAAAATACATGAATGAAAAAATACACCACAGACTGGGCAGAGCTGTGAAAACCCTCACAGTCCAACCTTAAATGGTTAACAACTCAATTACTAATTGAACTGAAAACTAACCACAATTCTACAAACAAACCATAATAAAATATTCTGTGGTTGTGTTTTGAATGGAATTATGATTTCAGGACACATGAAAAGATGCAAAACTGGACTAACAGTACTTGTTTTATCTTTCTTTTTTTTACTAACTATGTTTATTGTTATCCATCAATATACCAAAGCAAATTCCTTGTATGTGAAAACTTTCTTGGCAATAAACCTGATTCTGATTTGATTCTATTCATCTAAATATTTCATGCCGTCAGACAACCCTAAAGGGCATTATTGTAAAATAATGTTTGAAAATATTTCTTATCGTCTTCACACATATCCCCTGCCCCCTCAGAGCTAGCCCATCATTGACGACTTACAGAGATGTCATCGAGAGCTCCTTTGAAGTCAAAGCCACAGGTGGAGGGGTCGTAGTATCTGTAAGCTTTGAGCTGCATGCCAGCGTCTCTGAAGATGGGTGTGTGGTTTCCCCAGGACGGTTTGGGCAGGTACACATCACGTGGACCTCCGTGGAATCGTGCCTGTGACAAAGGAAAAGACCTGGTGAGATAACCAGCCTGACCTAAATATTTGTTTGTGCTAAGTGACCAATACAAGAGGACATCACCAGAAAGTTGGCTCCAATGCGCAGAGATCCAGTTCCTGAGATGGTCTGGACAGTGATATTCTGTTGGGAGAAGGGAGCTGCTGCACTGATTTGGACTTAAACTGTCAGAGCCGATTTGAACTTCATTTAGTTTGGAGTAGTTAACACCACCCAACTTACCCTGCCGCTCTTCAAGACCTCATTATCATCACCAAGAGCAAGTTGGGCGCAGGACTTGTTAAACTCCCCCAGACCACCGATGGCAAGGTACTCCTTATCCAGCTGTTTGGCTGCGATAATAGCCTCTGCCTAGAAGGAAAAGGTATAAGAACACAACTACTGTAAATTTCCTTGGCTGGCATTCCCAGCTTTGTACATAAAACATGTATGATTTAGTAAACATTTTATAAGACACAAAACAAATGAATACCCACTTTCTCTGTTTCACCCCAAAATACACTGAAAAGAAGCTGAGCTCAGGATGACAAAGCAAGAATGCACCAATGAGAAAGACCCTGACCAGCAGCGACCTTTTAACCCTTCCTAACACCTGGTGAAAATGTAAACCATCCAACTCCCTGAGTGACCCCTCCATTTTCAAAAGACTTGCTTAAAAAGGTCACACAGTCTGATGGTGGAGTACTGTAGTTCTCTTTGAGTTCATTATCAGAACAAATTAAGAATCAATGATATGATTGCTTTCCTCTCACTGAATTTCATAAAGGAAAATCACTACGTGCATGTGTGACATAAGAAAAAAAATTAGTGGATTCACTGGAAGGCTTGGTGACGGTTATACCTTGCGGACACAGCTGAGCACAAAGGGCTTGCCCTGGTCATCCCTGTAGGCTCCCACTCCCAGGTTCATCTTCTTGGGGTTGGTGTCCTTCTTGAAGGCCTCGCTCACCCCCAGGATGGGATCGGGGGGACCCATCTGCACTCCACCCCACCATGAGCTGCAAAGACACCAAACCAGGTGAATATTGATATGGATGGCAAACACTGAAGAGATTCAATAGCTCACTGACAAGAGTTCATCTGTGCGCGCTGCACTGAAATGCAGCTTTTTCCCTCATAAACTGAAACACTAATGCATTATTACATGGTCATGAAACTTGCTGCTTCTTAAGTTTTCATGGTCTTATGCGACTCTGGTCACACTAATGTGATAACCGCATTAGCCATGCTCCTGTAACACGCTGTTGACCTAAAGTTCGAGCTTAACCCCTCATGTGACCTGATGATGCCACACTGACGTGGAGACACATGAATGACATGCTCAATGGGCACAAGTTTCATACAACAATAAACAACACACATTATAATCCATTCAGAAGGTCCAGAGTCTGAAAACAAGAGTAAAAGTTAATCTGGGTCTAAAGCACACCATTTCCAAAACAACTCCCTTGTTCACTAAGTCACTATTCCCACCAAACACCCAGTAAGGTATTCTATAGTGAGAAAAATATGAATATCATTCAAGAAAATTCAATAATGAACAAGCATGCTAATTTTATTTACTATTTTTGTTACCTTTACTTGTGCTTTTTGCAATATTTGCAATCCTTTTTAAAAACTTGCCTAGTGTTACAAAATACTCCTGACCTATTAAATCATCATCTTACATACTGAAGACTTATTTTTTTTATTTATTTATAGGACCCAATGTAATACAACCTTGTCTTTGAACAATCTTAAAATTTCTTATGTTTTACATGCTGCTCTCTGAATTTATTTATTCATTATCATTCAGGGATTCACTATTAAGTAAATGCTAAAATATTCTCATGAACAAACCAAATCACCTAGTATCATTTTGGAAATTATTGATCTGTGAAAATAGAAAAAAATCACACACACAACTCACACACAAGAGTGAGTAAAGGCAGAGGAGTAAGTAGACCAACATTAAAGACAGCAAATGTACGCTGCATATCAAATGTAAAAAGGTCATGCACTCTCTTGACCTCAGCCTGACAGTCTACAGCTTATCATGCACATCATATTGGTGCAGGCTGTGTAAATGTATTAGAGCCACTTTAGACTCGCTACATACAACATACTATAATAAAATATTATAAGCATGCCTGCACAGATCAGGCTTTATATAAAGTAACATTGACCACTCTAATTTCAATTTGGATGAATGGTTTTACAATATTTTTTCTTTCTAATTGAATGTCTACACACTGGTGTGTGTATCACAGGCCCTCCATCCCTCTCTCTCTATAATACATCTATCATAAAATATATCTTAAAAAATTAGTTTCTAGAGCAAATCAAACTTGATTTAAGTAGAAAGGGAATGGATCCAGCAAAAACATCCAAAACTTAGAATAAGGAACATCAACACAGATGCTTTAGTTAGTGTCTCTCTCAGTGAGGCATCCAGGAAAACACTTGCTGAGTCATGATGCACCCTCTGCAGTGAAAAAGCAAATATAAATGCAATGATTATCTCTATAAACAAGAAGTACATGATTTTACATTTCTACTTTTTATAGTCTGCAACTACCACTCAAAATGAAGGTCAGCATAATTCCAATGTGTAGGCAGATAAGATGAAAGAAATGCACACAAGTATAAAGTAAATAAAGCTTAAAGCCTACATTACAAGAGAGTTAACTATATGAAATTCAACTGCAAATTAAAAACTAAACTAAACTTTGGTAGGTTACTAGATTCCACTTGTGTTGAAGGCCTATAAAATCAGTAGATTGTTGATTGCTTTGCTACTAGATATTTGGCTACTATGTCATAATGGATTGCTACCAATATAATCATATTGTCACTGTAACCTTTCGTACTTTAAATTAGTAAAGTAAATGCATTGTGTCACACATCTGCTTGATAAATGAGAGTTGTTGCATGTTGCGACCTTCACTGCACTGCTGCTGGCATATTGTCTCAGGTTTCTTCTACTTTGTAAAGCCTCTAAACTTTGCAGCTAAATTTAGGACTGAACACTTTGCAAAAGGGCAAGAGTCTCCAATCCCCTTCCAATAATTAAAAAAAAAAAAGATTACACTGGTTTACTAAATAGTGACTACAGTTCACTGACAAACATATGTTTATTGCATGAAAATCAAGTAGTGTGAACTGGTTTTAAAAAAATGGTATGTGCCAAGTCCAGCCTTGCACAACTCTGATACTAACAGGCAGAAGACACACAATAAAAGCAACATTTTACAATGCAATAAAATACAAAAGCCCTGCATAAAAACCACCTTTTGTGAAGCTTATAATATTCAGACTGTCAGAAACGTATTACTTCCACTGCCTGTAGTTTGTGGCGCTGTTGTATTGTAAATGCTGTTATCACAACTATGCTATATACTTTTGAAGTTTAAGATTAGATAAGATTTCCTTATTTTCATTGCACAAGTACAGTGAAATACAGTAAGTATCTAACTGTAAGTAGATTTAACAAAGACTGTATGTACTGTATGTAGGTCTGTGTGAGAATGTAAATAAGGCAACAAAATAACAAATGTGTCTGTGCAAAGTGCAAACAGAAAAGGTTGCAATTGTTTTACTTTGCAGTTTTATTTTCAACACTATGTAGTGTGCAATTGAGAATCAGCTTCCCCGCTAGAAATCACTTGGGTTCAAGTGGTCTTATTGTGCCTGCAGTGTGCATGTACACAGGACCTTTGAACGGCTGAACTTCAGCATTTATATAAACATCACAGTGACTGACAAATTATCAGTGATCAATAGACCAAAGGCCTGTTTGGTAAGCTACAGGGCAGGACTGCTGGCCTTAAAAGGGGGCTCCTTGCACAACAACGGCATCTACCATTAAATAAAAACGTCTGGTTACAAGTGGTGTGTGTGGGGGGGGGGCTATTGTCATTTATTTAGTCTCTGAAACCAGACCAATGTGCTTGAACATGAGACAAGACGAGACAAAGGCAGAAACCCTGAAACACACAGACAGAGACGTGATGGCACCGGCTAGCAACCCAGTTACACACGTTACACACGCGGAGGCGGAACAAAGACACAGAAACGCCTATAAAATGCCCAATGAAACAGTCAACATTTACAAAAAGCTACATATGAAATAGTTTAAGCAAATATAAACGCAACAGAAGCTCTAAACGACTTTGCCCTCCAAGCAGGCCCCGTAAGGACATCGGTACCCATCGCAGCTTCCCCCGCTAGAAATTAGCCAATCAGCGATCGAAGGCGGAACACGATAGCCAATCAGGTCGCACGACTTCAGCAACTACGACAAGTCGCTTAGCTCAAACTGTGCGTGGGATCTGACAGGCGAAGCCATCGCGATCGTGTAAATCCCTGAAGGAAACTGCGTCTAAAACTAAAACAAAACTAAAATCACAGCCACCCCGGACGACACGTCATTATAAACAGGTTTATATTTATAACGCACCAAACCTAGCCGGGCCGTTATTTCCACCTAGTTACACACCGGCTTGCTGGGACCTCGTGCTGCGTGACTTTCCTCAGCAGGTAGCAGCACCTGGTCCACTGCCCTCTGAGGTCCACAGGTGCTGACCTGTGAGGCCACCGAGACGCTGACCTGTGAGGCCACCGAGACGCTGACCTGTGAGGCCACCGAGACGCTGACCTGTGAGGCCACCGAGACACTGACCTGTGAGGCCACCGGGACTCTGGCCGCTGTGGCCAACCTGAGCCGGCACACCGGGGCCCGTCGACATCCTTTGACCCCTGTCTACGTTAGCTGGCCGGCTAGTGTGGCTAAAGTTATCCGGAGCGGTGGAGTTTCAACATCCCTTTGATGGCCGACAGAGCCGCTAACGTTAACCTTAACATGACGCCGTGTCTGCGGGCCGAGCCGGCTGTAAGACTAACGCGACGGCTGCGTCTAAAAGCCTTCACGTCCGTCAGTTATGAGCGCGTCGCTGCCGTTTACCTGTTGCGGGTGGAGAGGACCCCCAGGGACGGGGACACGTTCCCCAGACAGTAGATCACCTTGTGTGACTTGAGCAGGGCCATGGCTGCGCTGCGCTTGGGAGTCGAGCCCAGGAGGATGTGGACGGACGTGAAGGGCAGGGCGGCAGGCAACGAGTACGCGACGCTGCGCTCCGAGTACGCGCTGACGTCAGAGCGGCGGACGTGAGGTTGTAATCTGAGCGTTAATCCTTAGACTGGTGCGATGCGGCACCCGTGAGCCCACGCAACTACAAGACAATTTTCTTATTTTAAATTGTATACTTAAATGCACATTTCACGATAAACGCCACCAGGCAATCGACATTAAACATTAAAAGAGTCCACAGAGAAAGACCTCCAACATCCTCACACACTGTATGGCCAAAGCAAACGCAAAATAGAGAGTGATAACCACACAGGAGGAAATAATCTACTCTAGGAAACCTATAAAAGAATATAAATACATCTTCAAGCCATTTCCAATATATAGGTTACAGGGCAGGCAGTAAAATATTACAATAAATATCCCATAAATAAATTTGTACAAATATATGTAGAATATAGGTCACAAAGTAAAAATAACATTGTACAAAAAACTTTGGGTCATATATAAATAGACAAATAAGTATACAACTAAATCCATTATTTATCACTGTCAACATTAATCTCGCATGCACATTTTTAAATTCAAGTACCAAAAAGCCATGAATGTCTGTCATTAAAAAGCTTTGATGCCAGTGTACCTGCTCCTGAATGTTTGTTGTTTGAGTGTTCATATGCAGCACAGTTGGCTGAAGTGACAAACACAACTTTTATGGTACTTTTTAATGTGATGCTTGACTGCAGAAATTAAACCATTCCCTGGCAGTTTCTGCAGTCACTTGATTTGTCCACTTGAGGGCAATATCACACAATTTACACTGCATCGTCTTTTGAGCTGCAGCTGCTTATCTAGTAGTTGCTCCATGCATGTTTATCTGCCAGTAGTCCAGTAGTTTTCACGCAGTTCATCATGGAGACTTTCCTAGCTGCTGTGATGATTATATAATGCCAAGATGGCATCCCACCAGCATGTAGGCAGATTTAAATATTATAATATAGATTTGTGGCCATGCAAAGTGTTAGAAGACATGTAAAATGAAATGCTAAATTACTGACCCACTGCAGAAAAAGAGTGTGATTTATGACTGAAGGATAAGAAAATTAAGAATTATCACACTGAATTACTTTTCCCGAGCACTGGTAGCTCCAAACTCCCACCAGATGGAGACCTTCTCTACATTTCACTCCTCAAAGCTCACCAGCAGTCACTGTTTCTTATATCGCAGCTAAACAATTATTGCATTATAAATTAACAGATTAGATGAAGAATGATTTCAACCTTTAAAAAAACATCTTGAAATCATCAAAGTCTCTGAAATTGTTGATAACACTGTTATTTTCCAGTGGTATAAAACATTCTTAGCTGGGATTGGCTCCAGCCCCCCGCGACCCTCTAAGAGGATAAGCGGTATAGAAAATGGATGGATGGATGGATAAAACATTCTTCTTGTTCTCTCCCTCTAATCTAAATGTGCCTTTACCTGATGTTAAGGGGCTACTGCAATAAGTAGCTGTATTAAGTGAAGACGCCAGGCATGTTTTCACTTCAGTCGTACAAGTTTACAAGAACAGCAAGCTCGCTGTCACTCAGTCTGTGTAGAAGGAGCAGCGACCTGGAATAACATCACACACCACAGAGCCTGGAAGTCCATGAAACATTTTCCTGCAGCTAGACAGACAACTCACTGGCACCCCAACAGAGTGACAGAGCAGGACATGTGCTTGGCTTGCATGTGGGACTGCCAGTGTGTGGAGGAGATATGGATATTTCCAACAAACCCGTCATGTCAGAGAGAACTCACATTCACACATGCAGTGTTCAGAAACAACCATTTGTAGCTGTCTTGTTTTCACATCTCAGTGTTTGTAGTGTGCATGTGCAAGAACCCCAGAACAGAGCTGAAATCATTCTACATTTGTCATTAAACCACTTTGCGTAGTGAATCTGAAAATGATGACAGTATAGTAACGAGTGATAAAGAGCACTGGGAGGTTGAGGAGCAAACAGAGCAGAGCTGCAAGAAGCATTAAAATGAAAGAGCAGCAGAAAAAGAATAAAGGAAAAACTGATAATAGAGAAGTATTACTGACTGTTATGCTGTGTGACGTTTCACAGCTTAGTTTAGGGTTGAACACATTGTATAGTATATACAGTGTGTGTGTGTGCACTGTTATTTTTTCTGTTACTTATAAAAATCTACAACCATTTATTTGGCCTTTTGTTTACATGGGGGTTTTCTATTTCTAAACAGAGTACAACATAAGTCACTTTTCCACCCATTCCTTTGCGCTCCCTCTGAGGTTATGGGTTAATAGGCTGTGTGACAACAGACTGCTGGGATGATGAAATGATGTGAAGCAGTAGTAGTGAGCCATTAGACATTAGATTTTATTTCATATATCACTTACAGTAATAATACTTGACACAGTGTTGGCTTCATTCTACAGCAGTGTCCTGTTTGCTGTCCCTCACTGTGGATCATAACATCGAGTTCACTTTGTTTTGGATAGCAGCTCTCAAATATGTTCAGTCATACATTTGATTGACTTACATTATTTGTTTTTATTTAGTTTTCAGTTTTTTGGGGTTAATATTTTTAACAAAAAACAAAAGTGAAGGGAGAAAAATTAGAGAAAAAAATATTTTCTAATCCAACAACAGGTACACTGCATTTTGATCATTTTTTGTATTTTTATTTGTGCCCGCCATGAGCTTGAGTTATGTCAAGTTGCAATGCATTCAGCTCTCTCTGTCAAAAGACTAAAGAATAAAACAATGGCATATAATTATACAAAGAACAAACGTGAAAATGTCACGATAAAACATAATATATGCAGTCATCACTAATCAGAAGAATCCTCCCTCTTTTTGTTGCAATCATCTCTGTGATACAGAAAATTCCTGAGAACGTTTTCAGATCTTCTTTGGTTGCACCTTGCATACCTGCTGTCCAGTGTTTGCTGTGTGTGTGTGTGTGTGTGTGTGTGTGTGTGTGTGTGTGTGTGTGTGTGTGTGTGTATTAACAGGAATTATCAATTCACAATAATGGCACAGAGAAATTAGGGTTAATAAGTTCAAGCTAAAGTGAGTGTCCTCATAAATCACGTTTCTTACAATGAGTACAGTCACATAGTGAACATGAATGTCTCTCGGTAAAACCAGTGATACTTGACAGTCTGTCAATCTGAGAATTAATATTGTGACTTTAAAGGCCCTGCACACCCTCACAGGTGTTTTCATTTTTTGCTGATTAGCGCTCCTCTCTGGACTGACCTTTTTCCACATCAGGCAGTTTGACGTGTCACGGTTGGTAAAGCACAGGTGTTACTAATAAAATAAACAATGGCTACGATGGCTACGACAATGTGACAGTGAGCCAGCATGAACAACACCAGGACCCTGACACTGAGGCAGCTAAATGGATTTCAGCCATCATTCATTTTATTATTTATACCTGTGCTTTTCCTGCTGTGACATGTCATTATGTCTTCTGTGAAAAAGTACACTTGACATATCCCTCTTTTCACTTTGTTGTACCTCTTAGGGCAGCAAAGATTACACTTTTATTATTCTAATTATTACAAAGGCTGTGGTGACCTCATGTCACTCCCAGCATTGGTCCTCTCAGCCTCAGTGTGAGCGCAGGTCTAGTCAGCCAGAATAAGTGAAAACACCTGTGAGGGTGTACAGGGGCCTTTAACATCATTGTGAGAGTTTAAATATGCAAACGTGCTTCTATGTTATCATGGGTTTGAATACACCTCAGGGCCGCAGAGCTATCAAAACAAATGTTGTTTTACTTAATGGTTCACAAATGATTAATTATTATTAATTATGAATTGTACTGTAATAATATTGTGACCCCGCGTGTCTGTATGGTGCTGAGTACCAAACATTTTATGCAACTAGAAACTGGAATCCCACATAAAAATTTGATTTGTATTTTATTTGAGTGTTTAAATTGGGTGCTACAATATGATTTCTGCAGCTTCTGTGGTTAAAGAAAAGGAAAAAACAAACATTGTCCCCAGTGTCTGTCATAAAAGACACATAATTAGACTAAGATCCAAAAATATCACTAATATTTGCACAGATTTTCTAGGGCACCAGAAATCTCTGAAACAACTTTCATATCTTAGAAAATGCTGCAGTGAAAAACTCCACCATGAACATTGGTAATATGTTAAATTTTGGTCTAAATTACTTGAATTTAACAGAACACAAAGTCTGACATGTTGAATAGGAGATAAAGACGATGGTGGTGGAGTAAAAGACGAATAATTAGCATCATGGCATCTTTTGAGTCATATGCAAAATAAATGCCTGTTATCTCTGAATGTTTTACAGTGAGTTCCAACATCCTTGTATATTGCATATAGAGGTATACAGTGCAGTGTATCCTGTCCAAATGCTGGCAACAGTGTCGGCAGAGTGTCTGCTTTTAAATTCATAATCATATCAAGAAGTGATAAACTGTGTCCGCTATCTTTGTAGCCCATGTGTGTGTGTGTGTGTGTGTGTGTGTGTGTGTGTGTGTGTGTGTGTGTGTGTGTGTGTGTGTGCAGCTGTACAGAGGGTAAATAACAGAGGGAATCTCATCTGTCTCGTTCCTCTCACTGAGTTGGGACTGATGTGTGTGAAGGAATCAGAGCAGATATAACTCTCGTTTTCCTTGTCAGCAGTTAACAGTTTGAACAACAGCGCACTGTTTCACTGTGTGCCCTTGTGTATTTCTTTATGTGTATGTGTGTGTGTGTATTTGTATGCCCATATGTGTGAATAGCATTGAACACTGAAGGAGGTGAACTCTGTATTGTTTTTGTGTATGAGTGAGCATGTGTGTGTAGCTGCAGTGATGGTTTGTGCTTTAAAGATAGTGAGTTTAATTAAACATGAAAGAGCTGATTATTAATTGATGGAAGGTAGACTGTTCCAAAATGCTGAAATATGGGGGTGTGCTGACTCTCCTTCCTATAGAAAGACATAGAAAAGACTACATGTTTGAGTAAATTAGAACAACTTTGTAGTTTCAGTCACTGATGTTAAATAATCCATTTATAATCTATTATAAAGATATGGTGTCATTCAGATATTATAGAGGTAAATATAAGCAGTTCTATATTGGAGAAGATGTTTTGTTTGGTGAGGTGTAGAGGCTCAGGTACACACATCTGGACAAGAAAGAGACATATTTCAATTATTTAAAAATGCAAATCTTTGGTTGCCATGTTGTACTTTTGTGATTTGTATGCATGTAGAAAGAGCGGGACAATCATCCTGCTGTATTTTTGTTGGTCCTGATCTCTCAGCTCGTCCCACTCTGCTCACTTCATCTCAAAGTGCCACAGAGGCTCCGGAGACTCTCCTCTATGAAAAATGGAGTAGCACAAGCTTTTTCGACATCACACTTTCTGTTACCAGGAGATTAGAAAGTGAAGGTGGAGCTCTCTGGAGAAAACACTCTTGCTCTGGGCATCTGTACCGGAGTTGTAATCTTCACTGGAACCACACAACTCTCAGAGCTGGGGGACGTTATTTTCTTTTACACGGCGCTGAGATAGAAGACTAAACAAACCTCTCAAAGTCGAGGCAGTGGCAGAGATGAAATGATCCCCCTGATAGCTGAGGTGTAACAGAACATCGTTTAGATGAAGATATGACTTTTTAATGCAAGTGAATAATTGGGGCAAGAGTTGTCACGGTATATTTATTCATTCTCTCTGTAATATCTTTAATATGTCTTTAATAGAACAGTACAAGCCTCATCAAATAAATCAGGATTAAATCAAATAGAAATAAATAAAATAAATGAACAGATGCTACAGAACACAAGTATTCATTTTAAATTCACTGGGAGGAGAACATGAGATGAATGTAAAAAAATACAACTGCATATTAAAAACGGGAAGTCAAATAAATAAATGCACAATATACTCCAGTAGTCAGTGCTATGGCTATCTCACTATGGAACTGCATGTAAAGGTTAAAAAAAGAAAAGGACCTCAGAGGGGTACAAAGCTAAAACAGCAGGGTCAGCGGTACACTTTGTGCTCTCAGGAGCACTTTTGTTTTCACTCTAAGTGGTGTAGCGAGGTTAAGGGTCACACATGCACCAGGTTACATCAGGAGGTAGGAAGGAGGAGGCAGTGTGGGGGGGGGGGGTGTCCCAGGCAGGGAGGTCACAGCGTGGAGTCCCGGCAGAGGACGATCTCCAGCTCAGTGCGGAACAGTTTCCCTCCGTCAGACAGAGCCATGATGCTCTTCTTGTAGCCCACCTGTCCTGTTGAGTCCACGTCCTGCCAGAAACGACCAACACATACATATATCAGTGGGCACAACGTGGCCTATGGATGGTGCAAACGTACAGTACATTGCGGAGGCATCTCAGGCAGCTATTCCATCTCAGCTCTATATTTGGCAAGTAGAAAAGTAACCTGAACCGATCAATCAATAGGCTAACTATTCATTACCATTTTGTTCTTGTCACAGAGGTCCTTCAGCAAAGCATCCAGCTCCTGCTCATCAATATACCCATTACCATCCTGGTGAGAGAGGCAACATGAGGTCTGAATTATACAGAAGGAATAAAAGTATTTAATGTAAAAACAAGAGTGCCAGTGCTAGCAGCTCTGTGTACACAGCTGTACACAGAGCTGTTAGCAGAGGCTGATGGGAACTGTACTGGATAAATAAAAATAAAAAAACAGAAAGGTCAACCTCATGGTGGCGCTAGAGGAAAAGTCAGGGGATCACCAAAGTCATTAGGATTTATCTTCTGGGCACCATGAATGTCTGTACAAAATTTCATAGCAATACGTCAAATAGTTGCTGGACAAGTGTTGGAACGACTGACCAACTGACATCGATATCCCTAGAGCTGCTAGTATGGCTAAAAACTGAGAGTTTATCAAATGCCTCTTAGGATAAGTGGCTTTAAATGGAAATATACAATCAATTTAAAGCCATAAGTGCATGAATAAGAGGCAGTGTGTGATCAGTCATATATACAGTCTCACAGAAAATATGGAAATGTTACTTTTCATGCATAACACATAACACAGATATAGTATATATGGAAGCCAGCACAGACAAACATGCTCTTCTCACCTTATCATATAAGGTGAAGAGGGAGTCGAACTCTTTAACTGTGAGCCTGATGCCCTGTGTGTAAGAAAGAGAGAGAGGAGTGAAAACAGTTAGAAACTGCAGGATATTTCTAGAGAGCAGTAAAAGCCCCACCAGATCCAGACCTGATATTAATCCATGCAGATTATGATAACTGGGACTAGAGTTGAGTTAATCCTGATCAGATTAATCCTCTGTCAGAAAGAAATTGTTGATCCGCTCTCGCAAGCTAGCGTGTACGTATGGGAACATACATAACAAAATATATGTGGGAGATATACATGTATGTAGATTAATATCGTGTGTCACTATACTACAAATGTTGAACTTTGAAGCATCCAAATGGCATACATGGTGGCTACGTATTCCCTCAATAATGTCTTCTAGCTAAGAATATACAGGAAACTGTGCAATAAGGTAAGACATTTTTATTTTAAGATGCAGCTATAATATTTAATTCCAGAAGGACTTAACATAAGTAAACACGCATTTGTGTCAATGACCCATGTGTCCATTCAGTACTTTCATGACAAATAATCCTCTTGTAGTGAATCCAATAATGTTGGATTGTACTATTCTGACTCTACATCAGAGCTGCAGGACTTCAGTCTTAAGTAGCTATAGTAGTAGTGATTTTATGCCTAAAATCAATTTGAGTGTGTAATCTCACCTCGAACTTCAGCAGGAAATTTTCCTGGACCGGCAAGAGCCTGCGGTAAAGCAACAGGGGAGGTTTCATCGTGAAGTTTAAAAATGTACAAACAGAGCACAGACAAACCACACCGGAGACAAACTCACCTCGCCATCTCAGAGAGGCCCAGCTTACCATCACCGTTCAGATCAAACATCCTCAGCTGCACAGAGAGAAGATTAGCAGAGAAACGATCAGAGAAACCACAGCAAATGTACGGTCCTACACACACATATTATGTTAAACACATCAATTCAAGACGGCTTCAATTTAAATGGCAGCAGTTGAGTGTTGAGGCCACAGATGGCTGACTGATGCTGGTGGCCACAAAAGTGATGTATCAGCACTACAGGTGAGCTGGAGGGTGAATAAAGACATTAATGTTGTTCAGTACATTAAAATTCAAGCCTTTAGGGACGCCATTTCCGTTACATTATGTAGAAATGTAGCAGCCAAGCGCTACATTTTGAACATGTGGGCATGAAGGAATTGTTGAGTGTAGACGTGATGTACTCCTGTGTATGTTAAGCAGAAATGGACAAAAATGCTCTTTTTTCATGTTAATTCTTAGAGTTACTGAGAACGTTGTTAAGTGATACAGTACTGTATATGTAATACAATAGATTTTTCTTAAAATGACATTGGGTCTAATAGGTACATGGTTCTTTTCAGCCTTTGTGCTGTCACTGTAATGTTTATAGATATGGATACGGTGGGTGAGTAGTCTGTCTCGAGTCGTGCAGTTATAATTTAGTTTGCAGAAGAAGAGTGAAGGAAACATATTCTATGCCTGATGATACTCACAATCGTCTTTGTGTACTCATTGAGCTTCTTGTCATCGTAGCTTCTGTTAGCCTTCTTCAGCAGGTCTGTCAGGAAACCCTGAAGAGACACAAAAACCCCCACAGTCGGTGGATGGATGCCATAATGCATTTATGATTTGCAGTTAGGTAGCAGTTATGGGGGAAATGAATGGTGCTGATGTACAGAGCTCAGGATGTGAAAGCAAGTGCAGTGTTTTTTTTTAAAAGGTGCTACAGTGTTTGCGCTTTTGTTTTTCACATGACGGTGAGGACTTTCAACAGAGAGCACAACACACGTGCAGGTTCAGAGTAGCTCCCTCAGTAGAGACATTAGCACCACCTACACCACTAGCATCATCTCAACCATGGTTTGTTTACAGTAATTACAGTTATACACATTACTGACTATAATTATGTGAAAGGGTGTTTCTTAATACTTCATGGGTCGGATGCAGAACAGAGTGTGTGTTTTTGCAGAGACAGACATCTAAATGACAGAAGTGCGAAACCTCTGAGGGTGCTGTACTGCTGTCAGATCAGCTGTGTCATTAGCATGTACTTTAAATTATTCTACAGTACATGAATTAGCTTTATTGCATTTATCATGTCTGGCATATTGTGTTTTACCTTCAGCTCATTTGACTCGATATATCCACTCCGGTCAGAGTCATACCTCCGCCAGGCCTGCAGGAGGAGAGTGATGTTGTGACAGTAGCTCTCAGAAAACACGTGCGTTACTAACTGACGAGTCAAAATACACACTTGACTTTACCTTCTTTATATATTAACTGATTTACAGAAGAAAAAAAAGACTACAATAAAGAGAAATGACAGTGGTACCAGAGTGTCATCTGACATTAGGTAAATATAGAATTTGTCAAAGCCCTTATCAAAGATGGATACCTAAACCCCTCCAGCACTCACTGCGTTCCCCCTGCAGAAAGCTGGGCTCCATTCATAATGTATGGCTGTCTGAGAATAGCTTGAACACACAAGAGCAGCCTGAACATCACACCACCAGTGAAAACCGTCCTCAGCCCAAGCCCGAGTACACCAAGGGTGTGTATGTGCGGGTTATTTTACGATCACAAAAATCTGTTTAAAGGTTATTCCTACTATCTTTGAGATTGGAGTTCATGGTTTGATGACAACTGTTACATCATCAACAAAAGTTAGCCACTAACAATGTGTCACGGTAGTGCAGACAGGTACAGAGGCTCCAGAGATACCAAGGTTTTATTAAACACAAAAACTTACAAGCAGGTGATCCAGAAACACAAGGCAAGGCACGTGGCAGGCATGACACCAGGAAACTCAAACATGGCAATGAGAGAAGCAGGAGAACTGACACAGGGAGAGACAACCAACAATGAACAAAGGAAAGGGACCGGTGTGTGTGTGTATGTGTATGTGTATGTGTGTGTGTGTATGTGTATATGTATGTGTGTGTGTGTATGTGTATGTGTATATGTGTTTGTGTATGTATGTATGTATGTATGTGTATATATATATACATATATACATATATATATATGTATATGTATATATATATATATATGTATATATATATATGTATATGTATAATAATATATATATATATATATACTCTGTATGTATATATATATATATATATATATATATGTATATGTATATATATATATATATGTATATATATATATATATTGAGCGAACCAGAAAGAGGTGAGTAACAAGACACAAGTGAACCTAATCAAACTGGCGGGAAACGAACAATGACAGGAAGTAAATGGCACACAAGACCAGGGATTACAAAATAAAACAGGAAACAAGACCAAAATACACAGAGTCCATGGTGGATCATGACACAATGCTAATTTATTTTTTGTAAGAACTGTGAATTCAGTTCATTTAAACTGCTTTGACAATTTAAGTCACCGTTAGGCTGTCAGGGATGACTGACCAAAATCTTTAAGGCATCTCCAGCACAATATCTAACATTTTGTACGTGTCTGAGTTCCAGACACAGCATGCAGGCTTTAAATTAACAATTTACACCCTTACTGAACTGTTTCCACATGAAACAAGCGTCCTAACTTGGCAGGGACACGAAAGGAATTGCAGGGCAGCTGAACGTGTGTCCCTCAGGACGAGCTGTGATGCTGACTTGAGGCATTTGTGGGGAGATTTCACAGCTCAGTAAAGATAAGCAGTTAGTCAGTGAGCAACTTTTTCCAACAGAAACAGAGACCGAAGAAGGCTAATAGTGGCATTTAGGGATGTCCACTGTAAAAATTCTTTACCATCATCAAATTGAATCAGTTTTGAGCATGAGAGCCTGGCAGAGCAGATCTAATATATAGAGTTATATAATGACATGATGCTTAAATAAGGTGAGGGACACAGATATACAATATACACAAACTTACAGCCATAAACTCGGTGCTGGATCCCACAAACTCTCTGAAACAGAGCAGGAAGTTTTCCTCTGTGGGCAGAAGCTGAGCCAACTACAGAGTGGAAGATAAAGAGACAGAATGATTATCATTCCAGAGACCTACTGTATATTTAATGTTTATGGTCTAAAGTTTATATTTATAAAGACAGGAAACATTTAAAATGTAGGCTTTATTTAAACAGCAGCTATATTTTTCTGAGATGATTTTATTTAGGCATTTTCTATTTTCTATCAGGAAGAGAAAAAGAGGGATGACATGCAACAACGGCTGGAGTCGAATCAAATGATGCTGTGGATATACTGCACAGTATGTGTCTTAACCATTAGACCACTACAGGACGCCCCAGAAGTAGCTGTTTTCAATTAGTTCTCACCTCTGACATCTCAATCCTCCCATCAGCGTTCTTGTCAATGTTGGCCATGAACTCCTTCATCTTCTCTTTGAACGCAGCATGTGAAGGATCCTGCAACCACATCAAATCACAGATCAAAGAGGCATATGATAATGTAGCCTTTAATTCAAACAGACAAAACCCTATTAAAACATGCTAACTAAGCCAACCTTGTCCCGCAGAAATTACGCTTACGTAACGTTTCTTATCAACATAATGAGTAAAACCTTGATAATTAACGTATGTGGCGAGTTGCAAAATGTTGATACTGAATGTATCTGCAAAACATTCACTGACAATATATGTGTTACGTTTAGGCACTTGGTTAACGTTATGTCACTTTGTACGCTCACCATCCACCACGACCACCTCTCTACAACTAACTTGCGGTACTTGTAAAATAAAAAATATATAATCCAGGCAGCACTTATATTTCCCCTCAAAACATAATTGGCAAAACAAATTAGTACTGTATATAAATGTAATTTCTAGGAGGGAGGGTTGCCTAAGTAATTGTGATTAATATGGCCTCATTGATGATGGCTTGACGGTGGGCTGAACACTTTGTTAGTTCAAATGTGTCAGCTACAGCAGTCACTTTGGGTAAATGTAACTATGTAAGTATTCAGAAATGTGCCACAGTAAGCGTCCGCTCACCACGCCTGCTCCTCGTCTCGCAGTCTCCAGCTCCTTGAAGAAGTTCTCCAGCTCCTTCCCTTCGATGTAACCGTTTCCTGTGGAGCACCAGAGGAACTAAATTAGTCTGGCACAAATGATGTTGTGAAGCCTTTAAGTCGCCTGAAGCTTTGTTGACCGTTCAAAAGTTTGATGAGAGACTTAGATGTGGATGAAAGATTAAAGTTCACTGGGAGTCTTTTTTTTTTGGAACATTTTTTGGAACAGCCATCAAACCTCGAGAGCGAGTCCAATCTCAAGTCCTCTGCGATTGGATCCAAGTAAGCAGTTTACAAAACTTACAGCTGCACTTAAATCAGTTTCTTAGAGAGTATTTGGTTGATTTAGCCCTGAATTCAGTGCTCAAGTCAAAACACTATTCTGGGTCGTCAATATTCACGTCTTGAGTGAATATTGACGTTATATCGTGTTATATCATCTCTACACAACTAAAAAACTTTTAATTGAAAACTCACTTTGATGAACTGAAGGCCAGACACACAAAAACAAGCTCATGTCTAGAGAATATTTTCTATTCATGTTCATAAATCTTGTGCCAAAATTGACATTTAGCAGTGGCAGGGATTGTGGAGAATCGGGGATGTGCTGCAGCAGAAAAAAAAACAAACCACAAGCGTCCAGTGCAGCTGGAGTGTAAGCAGTATAATGAGTGTTTTCTAGCCTAAGAGGGTGAAAGTGGGCAGTCAGATTGATGCTTATTGGGGCATTCTGTCCCTGTTTCTGGATTTGTACTTCTTACGACCGCCACATGACCGGGGGATGATTAAATATGATCATTCACTCCACAAATTTTCCCTGCAAGTCACAGGCTAACATACAGGACATTCAGCGTTCTCTTTTTAATCATAAGAGTCCCATCTGTCTGCAGTCAGAGCAGGGACTGGGGGTTCGTGGCTTTTATCATATAAACATAGATGTTAATAAAATTGTTATTTTAATTCAAAATAAAACACAGATGTACAGAATAAAATGCAGAGATTCACCCTGTGCCCCTCCTCATCTCTTAATCTCTTATCCTCTCATCTCCTTTCCTTTCTGATCCCCCCTCCCCCTCCCCACTGTATTTTATAGGTGCTCCATGTCACCATCTGTGCTCCAGTTGAGCTGGTATTTTAGATATAAACAAATCGCTGCAGGAGCATAAAGCTTTGGGTGTTGAAAACAAAGCAAGCCGACGCAAAGTTGTATCCACTCAATATAACCTGACATTCATCTTCAGTTCAGTTTCACTTTCAAACTTATACTGCTAATAATTTCTTATCATCAGTGAGCATTCAGACTGAGTAATGGCTGGATTTCCCCCTCGTTAGCCAAACAATCAGATTCTGTACCAAACTGTGTCTGGGAAATAATGTGAGTTGTGAAATCAGCAAGAAATTCCACCAATAAAATGATCATATCAGCAATAGCACTGATTGGAGATATGGCCATGATATGGAGAAAGAACAGGAGAAAAATATACTTTCAATAACAATTGAAAAGTCTAATGTAGTCAAAAAAACAACACATTTTTACTTTGCCAGTTTGCTTCAAATTTGAAAGCAATCGGGACATAAACAATATCACTACATCAAATCTTTACACTCTGTTCTTTATGCTAAAGTCTTACATCAGTTCATGTTTGACAAAGTTATAGTTATAATAAGTTATATAATTTCTGTTTAAGCAATGAAAATTTCAAAAAATTTAATTAAATCTTATCAATATGCTATGACATGCTGATGTTTGGCAGGTATGATGTTCAAACCATGTTCACCATTTTGAGCATGTCAGCATGCTAAAATTTTCTAATTAGCACAAAACATAAAGTACAGCTGAGGCTGATGGGAATGTCATTAGTTTTTGTGTTTATTTGGGCATAAACCAAATAAAGTATTGGTCCAATAGTCGTCAAGATATTTCACTCAGAACCACAAATGTGAACCTTGTGATGGCGCTACAGGAAAAGTCATGAGGTCACCAAAGTCAGTGGGATTCATCTTCTGGACACCATGAATGTCTGTACAACATTTTATGGAAATCCATGCAATAGTCGTTGAGATATTTAGTCTGGACCAAGTGGTGGACATAACAGTGTCAGCAGAGTGGTGAGTAGCCACTGAAGACTCAGACCTGTACTCCGCTAAAGCAAAAAATGTGTATTTGTGTGTTTTCATGTATCTGAAATTGTGTAAAAAAATTATATATGAAAGTGTTATGTAACCTTTTCACCTGACAAAAGAAATGTCCAGTTTACTCTTTTGGATTCACATAATCTGATATATAACTGGAACAGTTGATTAAAGACAGTACAAAGTATGTTAAGTTGGGAAAGCAAGGATCAGATCATTTATGATGAAGTATGAGTGCGTTCAGGTCCCGTGACTTGTAATAAAGCTCACATAAGTAACTGTGTTCTCAGCTCATTGGGGCTCACTGCCAGAGTTTAGCTGAAATACAAATCTCAGCTGCCACATGGAGCGCACCACTGCACACTGCATACAGAGCAGATGCAGCCCTCTACCTCCCAAAACATTTTCAAACACAGCTAAACTGCTGATTGCTCAACGGCACCTCGAAAAGCAATCCAGCTGCACGAATGTAAAAGAAAAGCCCACGTGGGTCCAGAGGCTTTGCACTGCTGCTGGAAATCCTTCCTTCAAACTCTCACTCGTTCCTGTTTGTCCCAGTTTGTCCCCTGCAGCCAATAGGAGCTGCGGTCCAGTCAGTTGATGCTGTGCTGCAGCTGTGGTCAAGAAAACAACCTGTTGCTGCCGTGATGCTATCTTAGCCAACAACCATCATCACCAACACCTCCCCAAAAATAGACAATTTACAGCGAGTGGACAGAAGATTGTGTGTTTACTTTGAGCGAGACTATCTGTGACGAGGTACAAGGCTCATTTTCCATATAGCTGATTTATTTTCTACTTCTAATTTGCAGCAACAGATTTTTCTCACTGCTGAGCACAACAGTTTATGTGTTAATGATGGTATTAGATGACATTATTATTATATATTATACATTTTGTCAAACTTAGGAGGGAGGTTTTAGCTTTTCTTCATAGTTATGCGCCCAAAAAAAATAAAGCAAACGCACTTCTGTCACTTGTGCAGTTCAGTCCACGACTCCACCCATTTAGGCGGGGAAGTACTTAGCTAAGGTTTCTTCACCCTCATCACCACCGTACTGTGGTGCCATTGAGCTGAAGACTTAACCCCTGAACTTCTCCAGTCGAGCTGCGTGAAGACGACGGTTTAAAAAAAAAGAAGTCACTGCAGTCGTCCGTGTCTGAGAAGTTCTGAATCAATTAGCCATTGATCGGTTGGCCATTTACACCAAGTATCTGTTTTTTCTCTCATTACACAGTAAGACACACCTGTAAATGTTTTAAAATGTGACCTGATTTAAGATCAATGGTTTTTGAAAATCTGTGGCCCCTGAAATGGTAGCTGAATCGATATGTCCTCAAATTACACGACTGAACAGGTCATTTGATATTGCCTTCCAAAATGACCCATGTGGGTGTTTTCTGACGTAGCGCCCCTGTCGGCAGGACGAGTGTTTATCAGTGACTTTAACGTTACAACTGTCACAAAAAAGGATTAATGTGACCGTCTTCTGACCTCTCACCACTATGCTCATGGTTAAGGTCTGGATGCTTGAACAAGGTAAGCATGGTTAAAACAAACTGACATCGACTGTTAAGCAGGATGCAGACGGGCAGCTGTCTGCGGTGAGGCTGCATTGTGAAGGTTTTGAGGGACGCCACAGCGCAGTCAGGCTTTACTGTTTGATGAAAATACACTGTAAGTTTGTAGGACAGGGTTTAACAATACAGGTCAGAGTTTTTACTGAATGGCTTCAGAAAATGATCCCTCAGTTGGCAACATGAAAAGCATTAAAGCTGGAGTGGCTCATAGTGAGACAGAGACTCTTTTCCAACCTACAACCTGGCTGCTTTCAGACCTGAGACTGAAAGTGAAATCACTGTGACTGATGTTTTATTCTGTGAGAGTCAAGACGAGTTTGACTACTACCAGGCTGTATACAGTGATGTAAATGTACTTAACTACTGATCTTAAGTACAATTTTGAGGTACTTTGACCTATTTCTATTTTTGTGTTAATTCAAACTTCTACTTCACCAGATTTAATTTATGTACTTTTTACTTCACTACACTAATTTGACAGCCGGAGTTACTTTGCAGATTCAGATTTTACATATAATCATTTTATAAAATATGATTTGTTGTTAATAGGGCTACATCTAACAATTATTTTCACTATCGATTAATCTGTTGATCATTTTCTCAATTAATCGATTAATCATATGGTCCTCAAAATTTTAGAAAAAAAAAATGTTCATCACAATTAAATCAAATTACTTGTGTTGCCCAATCAGCAGTTAAAACCAGAAGATATTCAGTTTAATATCATAGACGACTAAGAAAACCAGTAAATATTAACATTTGAGAAACTGGAACAGAGAATTTTTGGCATTTAAAAAAATAAAATTAAAATAAAAAACGAAAACAATTAATCGATTAACAAAATAGTTAATCAACTAACTGATTAATCTACGAATCACTTCAGCTCTAATTGATATAGATTTAACTGCACAACAGCATAAAGAAATGCTCAATTCAGCTCGACCAACTACAACATACTGTATGTTAATGCATCAGTAATAATAACATTACTAAATAATATAACAATCACAGGCACCGTCCTGCATAATGAGCACTTTTACTTTTGATACTTTAATTACATTTTAGTATTTTAGCAATAGTTATTTACTTTTACTTTTAGTAAAATTCGGAATATGAGTTTTACTTGTAACATGTGTTTTTATTGTGGTATCGCTCGTTGTAAAGGATCTTAATGTGTCTACACACACACAGCTCTCTTGATTCCTCTCTCCTCTCCAGGAATTTTCCTTCCTCCTTTTCAGGTTGTCCATCATACCCGTCATGTCATTTAAATATGCCGTTCTTACATATGGTACCATCACATATGCGGTAAAACACGGCAATAATGCATCTTGCGCTCTAAAATTGGTGCGTCAATAAAATGGTAATAAAAATAATAATGCATGCGCGTAAATTTTGGAAAATAATAATGTCATCTAAAATATTAATGATGGATGCATCTTCCAATGGATAAAAATATCATGTGCATATTGCGCCTGCATTAAAAATAATATGTCATCATGCATATCGTCACATCGTTAAAAATATGTGAATCATCGCATATATGCATCATTTTCATGTAATAATGCATAAACATCCCTAATGTCATCTGTTGTTCAAATCCCCCTCCTCCCCTCCTCCCTCCCCTCTCCCTCCCCTCTCTCTCTCCTCTCCTCTCCACTCTCCCCCCTCTCTCTCCCTATATTATCTTTTATTTTCACTCTTGCTCCCCCCCTCCCTCCCTCTCTCTCTCGCTCTTTCTCTTATCTTTTATTTTCACTCTCTCCCTCTTTTCCAGCCTCCTCTCTATAACTTCACTCTTACGGAGTCTTATTTAATTTTCTTCTCATCATAGTTTAAAAAAAACACACTGTAGATCCTCTGACACATTTAAATCACAGCAAATGTAGTAAGTCGCAACATAAATGTTATTAGAGGATTTACATAAGAGCATTAAACAGTCGTTACTGGGGGGGTTTACCGCAGACACACGACAAAAATCAAGTACATTTGAAAAATCAACACATAAAATCAAAAATATTTATTTTAGGTCGTTTTCATTTCAAATTAGCTGGAGCGAATATATTTTTTTCTTACAGTAGTTTGTGATATTACTGTTATATTTTCATGATTTTTAAAGTCGCGTTTCACAGAAGAGGAATTAAACTCTCACTGGAAACAAAATTGTTGCAATACAGTAAATAAAAACACATTTCCAATAACACACATTTCTTACCATCATATATTTTTAGCTTCTATTAAATACTAATTGATCACCCAGCTATTTCCACAGATCAGACTGATGGACACTTGAGCGCACTGACCGTCTGCATCGAAATGTTTCCAGATGTCGATGAACTGCGAGGCGGTGATCTCAGCCAGATGCAGGTGGGGCGGCTGCTGTGCTTGAGTTGCCATCTCTGCTGTTTCTCCGTCTTGTTAGTCGAGTGTGATAGTTCGAGGTAAACTTTTCCCGATGTAGAGCTCCTTGGTACTGTGGGCAGCTCCTCCTCAGTTGAGGCTTTTAAACCCCCCGCGGCGTCCGCGCTTCTCCTGCCCGCCACACGGGGGCGCATTCAGCGTGAGGAGAGCCCGCAGACAGGAGACCAATTACAGGAGGAGGAGGAGGAGGAAGGCTCTCCTGGGCTTTGCATATGAGTTACCATTAACTGCTGTCCAGGCTGCTGGTTTGATAGCAGGATCATTATACATCATCCAACCCTGCTGCTCCCATGAGGAGAGAATTACATCAAACAATTTATCCTTCGGCAGGCGCCCTGCTGGCTCCAGTGGATCTTGTAGAATCTATGTCATCCCCCGTCTCTTCCAATACTAGAGCTCTCTGCACTGCGAATTATCAAATAAAGCCTGAATAAATTAAATATCCCATCTCAGGGGCCACAACACCTCAGGAGGAGGAACTCATTACAGTACAAATGTGCAGTGACGTGCATCTCATGCTCCAGTAAGGGCCACATTTTCTTCCAACTCATTCCTTCCTTTACTGTCTGCTGAGTTTTTGATTTTACCTATCAGACTACACCCTCCCACCTTTCTTAGCTTTTACTTTAATCTCCTTCCTCCCTCAACCTTTCACACCCTCCATCCTTTTTCCTGGCCTGCGGAGGTCAGAGGGGCACTCAGTCTCCTTGGCCAATCGAACCCATACTTGGCGTAAATCCAAGCAGCAGCAGCAGCAGCAGCAACACTACCGGTGGCTGTTGCATGGCTACTAAATCACCAAAACGCCATTGTTCATTCTGCAGGATGAGCCATGCACTCCTCCTATCTTTTTCTCATGTTCCCCTCCTACATGAGGTGCATCTCCCTCTCAGGTTTGGTCCTTACAAGCTGGTGTGAAGGATGGGTGTTGTGGTGGGGGGAGGGGACGCAGAAGAAGAAGAAGAAGAAGAAGAAGAAGAAGAAGAAGAAGAAGAAGAAGGAGAAGAAGGAGAAGGAGAAGGAGAAGGAGAAGATGAAGACACTTTATCTCCTCCCTGCAGAGCTGTGTGCTGCTGATCAGAAAGAAACGGAAGAAAACAGAGTGTTGGAGAGGCAGATAATAAGTGTGTGTAGGATAAGTGGATATGTACATCTATTGATGTGTATGTGGAAAAGACAAAAAGGGAGGGAGGGAAAATAGAAAAAGTCAGGGGAGATATTTATAGGAACTCCCATTGTAAAGCCTAAACTGCATGAATAATAATTACAGAATTTATAGGATTTGCTTGCAGAGCTCTGAGTCGTCTCTATTGGAGGTTAGGTGATGGGATGAATAATGGAGAGGTGTGTGTGATATGAGGACGATAATGATGGATTATAAGAGACAGAAATGTTAATGGACCTCTGATAACCTTTCAAATGGAAGTGTCAGGCGGATACGAACATGCACACTTATGTACTTACATATAGGACGTTCCACGTGCTGCACACACACACATACGTATGTGCACATACACTCACACAACATGAATTTAAAACAGGCAGCCGATAGGAAGGCTGCGGTGTTAGCTTTGCATGCCAAATGTCATTATATATTTCCTGGATAGCAGATTACGGATAATTATGCAATCCTGTTAATGCTGTATTAAATATATCGTGTGAAATTTAGATTAGTTAAAACTGGCTTAATGTTGATCATTAACATGGGAAGGGAGAGCAGGAGCAGGAAATGTTGCAGGCAGCCAGGTGTTTAAGAGGCTTTTCAGTTCAATTTGATTTAATTTAATGAAATGCAACAACAATGTAGCATCTCTGGTGTTAAGCAGAATTATGCAGGATCAAGTGCACAAATCCTGCTCGAGTTTATGCATAAAAAGAACTGATTATTTAAAACACAATAAAAGGATAAGCCACAGTCAGAGTGCAGACTTAGCATTACTTGTTCTGGCTGCAAATTAAACTGAATGGACACTGACTGAAATATATTCTCATTTAAATAAAGACAGATAAGTTAGTGACTGCAGGTTGAAACTGTGGGTTAATGGTTTTCGTTATGGATGATTATTGCCTGCAGTGTCTGCTGCTGTTTCACCACATCTGTCCTTTCACCTCTTTCTTACCCGCTCACTCTCTCTACACCTTCCGCTAAGTAACCTAAAGTATAATAATCCAAGTTTTAAATAAAAAAAATATTGGTCTCCTCTGTGTGAATATTAAGGTCATAGCTTCTGGCATCCATTTTATAAACAAACAAAGCCTTGTGTTTTCAGTGTCTCTAAAAACTAAAGCTGATCTGTCGTGCTGTAATACAGACTCCGAGGATGAGCTTCCTATTCCTCTTCTTACAGACTCTGACATTAATCCAAAGTAAGTAACTTTTTTAAAGAACTCAACACCAATTTTAACCTTTTGAGATGCAAGAAAAACAATTGCCAAAGGTTCTGTTTTATTTAGTTTGTTTCATTCTTAGGGGTGCTGTGCTGCGCTGTGTGAGGTTTATATGATAAGATGTTTGTCGTGTGTTTGGAAAAAAAAATGGAGGCTGAAGCATATTATACTAAACATTAGTGTCTTCTAAATAACACAAATGCAGCTGCACAACTGCCTTCTTTGCCTAAATCTAAATCAGATCTCTGAGAAAAACTCCAGCAAGAAACAAAGACCTGTATACCAACACATTTAACAAAGTGAGAAATCATATCTCACTAAATGAATCTCTCAAACATTAACTACCGTACTGTTAGGACACACTCATCTCTATACACTCTGCGTGTGTGTGCATGTGTGTGTGTGTTTGTTTGTGTGGCAGGACAGCAGCTGCCTGATGAGCCCCTCGCTGATGTTTGCATGCACTGAGTAACCTCCAGCATGCAGTCATGGTTGAATCTCTCTGTGCCTCATTCTGATATCTGATATCAATCAACGGCACGCGAACCAAAGAGATGACCCACCTGGTGAATTAACTACACCTGACGTGGTTTGGAGAGAACAGACTTGGCATCAAAAATAAGAGTTTGTAGAAAAGAGAGGTCAGAGGGCATGATGATGGATGACAGAAAGTTAAAGATTGAAAAAGATGCATCATAAAACATGCTGCCTCCTCTTAAAATATTGTCTCTCCTTTTAGCTTTGTTGCACCTGTAAAGGTGGGACAAATTACACCTTTATCACTCTAATTAGTTCAGTGAATCTGGTGACCTCACATACATCCCAGCGTCTGATCAACCAAAATATCTGAAAACATCTCTGATGGGGCCTTTAAAGGAAAATACTTTCCTGATGTCCATACAGGACCCTGAGTGTGATACATAGTCCTGTGAAAGGAAGCAGATTGATTATCAAAATCTCAGAAGATAATTGATGAAAATCCAGCAGAATGACTCACAGTGAGCACGATAAGGGGGCTTGATGAACTGACAGGGACGACCAGGAAACTTGGGGTGATCAGAGAGATGCAGATCAGCTGACGGATCAGCCATGACTATGATGTCTGTTTCCATCAAACACAGCGTCGTGTCGGTTAATTGCACTATGATGGAATAAATATTGACCCAGACCCAGCAAGTGAGACGCAAACTGAACTTCATGAGTGTGAGGTGGGAACCATGTTGGTTTATTCCTGCACTTTCACCCACTGTAGATAACTGCAGGCATCTAGTGCTGATTATGGCACCGGCAACGTGCCTACACCTATTATTCACTACATACATCACCAGGACACATGAAAGCACACACAATTCAGCAGACAATCATTCTTCTGCATGGACGCTGTCCAATCAGGCCTCTGTGGAGAACAGTGCAGTGACCCAGGTGGCTCTTTGTCTCACCCACCTGTCATCATCAGCTCCACAGCCACTCAGGACAGCCACGTTAATGTGAACTCCAAACCCGAACTTTCTTCTTCTTCTACCAACAAGCCTATCCCTCCTGCAGCTTCTCCTCGTGCAGCCAATCAGATATCAGCTGAAATGCCTCGCTGAATATAATAAATTACACCAAAGTCCTCCTCACTGATGTGATGCCACTGAGACGACACGCATCCAAAACTGCATAATCACATGCTCAGAGGGACAATAAATACCAAATGTGCATATTGTTGGTAGGAATGAATATCATGATGTGGGATTATTTGTGTGGAAGTGTGCATGTACATTAAATTGGGCTTTCTGGGTTTGACTGCCAGAGACATTTTTGCTCCGGCGTTAATACGGTTGAGCAGAAGTCAGAGTGGGAGTGTACAATTTGTGTAAATTAGAGTGACAGGATGCCTCATCGCAGTAATCAGCCATTTTTATCATCTGCACAATGTGGACTATAGTGTGATCATCAGAGATAGGAGCTGTTGGAGTTGCCAAAGGCCGGAAAGAGATAAAGCAGAATCCAATTTTCAGTCTGTTTGGCAGATTGTATTGTGATTAGTTCTCTGCAGAACACTGGAACAGATAAACACCTTACAACGAGAAACACTGCGTCATCATTTACTGCATGCCATTTATACAGGCAACAAATATGTATAAAATCACATATAGTGATAGCAGCTCACAGATGAGGCGGGTGTTAAGCTCGGCAGCCGGTCTCACATGAGAAAATTGTATTTTTGAGCTTGCTGAACAGTTGTGAGGAAAATGGCATCTCGCTGCATGCAGGCAGGACGATGTGTCGCTCTCCTGCCCCTCACCCCCCTCCGTGGGGAACAATTAAGATACTGGACCTCCCGAGAGCAACTCTGCTAATCTGCAAAAACAACCCCACTGGTAATAATGTCACCTGAGACAAGAAGTGATTATTTGTCCTCATGTCGCAACAGTGAGCCCTGCAGTTAGGCAGAAACTTCATGGACCCACAAAAAGAAAAAAATCATGGGAATGCATAATTTAAAGTCAGTCAGAAAAGACACTTACTGTAGCACTGGTGAGCAGAGTGAGTCAGGTAGAGAGAAACTTTAGCGCGCACACACACACACACACACACACTTTTTAAAGGAATAGTTCGACATTTTGAGAAAAACAATTAGCGTCAAGACTAGAAGCAGGGCGAAACAGTTAGCCTGGCTCTGTCCAGCGGTGACAAAATCCACCTCTAAAGCTCACTAATTAATATGTTAGATCTGGTTTGTTCAGTGAAAAAGTGTAAAAACGACATGTTCTGTTTTTACGGTTGTTTCTTGACCAGGAGCAATGACTTCCTGGAGTCTCTGGTTGTCTGGCAACCTCGTGGTGATGACAACACTCCAGGAAGTTACTACGTGCGGCCAAGAAATAGTCTGGCACATGACCCCTTTGTAAAACCACACTGTGTACTTTTTACACAGATTGTAATTTTACGAGATATAATGTGTTAATTAGTGAGCTTTAGAGGTGCTGGTAGGTGGATTTTGTTACCTTTGGACAGAGCCAGGCTAGCTGTTTCCCCCTGTTTCCAGTCTTTGTGCTAAGCTAAGCTAACTGGCTGCTGGCCGTAGCTTCATATTCACCATACAGACACGAGAGTGGCATCAAACTTCTCATCTAACTCTCAGCTAGAAAGCGAAATATTCCTGTCGCTTGTGGACGGTGGTATCATAAAGCAAGTGTATGGCCTCACACACAAACACAGAGTAAAGGCTCACGCCCCCACCCCAACCCGCATCCACCACTCTTCATCATCTGCGTTTTTTGGGAGGAGAAATATGAATGTGTGCAGACGAACATGAATCACACACGGAGGGAAAAGATGTCTAAGCACAGGAGTTCAGCGCTGTGATGAATTAGCGTGAGCTGACAGGCCTCCATAAACATATGCACTGAAGCACAACAAGCACCTCCACATGCACATATAAAAAGGCAGTATACTGAGCAAACATATCCTCAGATGGGTGTGTAGTGTATATGTGTGTGTGTGTGTGTGTGTGTGTGTGTGTGTGTGTGTGTGTGTGTGTGTGTGTGTGTGTGTGTGTGCACATATTGAATGCCAACAACAAGTGTCCCCGAGGTCTGATTTGTGCCCTCTGCCCCCACCTCTGTCCAGGCAATCCCTTTAATTGGGTCAATTCAGTTCAGCGGGTGAACGGAGGCCTATTCATGTGCCTTCAGCTGCGATTGTTCAAACATACTGTAGAAGAGAAATAACAGTCGGCGAAATCAGTCCTTGTGATTACAAGTGTTGGAACAAATTAATCAAATTAAACTAAAACCAATGCGGCCCATATGGGACTTAATCTAGTTGCCAAACTGTTGGAAAACATGTGTGACCCAACAGGAACACTAACTGTTTTGGCAGCTGCACATTTAAAGCTTTGGCTCCATCGTGTTTTTATTTTGGACAGAAAATAACACAATGAGCTCAAAGTGCAAGCTGCTGGCTCTGAATGGAGGCCAGGCGGGTTTTAGCCATATCAGATTAACATTTTAGACTTTTCTGATTTTTTTTTTTAAACACCCCCACCCCTTACAGAGAAATATGCGAACTCACACGCAAAGTCAGCAGAAAGTTTATCCTAAAAGGTGACGTCTCAGACCTCAAATGAAACATTGCTTCTTTAAGAAACCTTACTGACTTTGTGCAGTTTATCTGTCTACAAAGGTTGCATTACGGTGTATATAGTCAGTGGTGATCCAAGACTCTGGGGGGCCCCAGGCGAAGAAGCCCATGGAGCCCCCTGTCACACACAAACACTGCTTCATGTATTTGCATCATATCGCTTAGATTATTATTATTAGATTATTAATCAGCTATTAATGATATCAGGGGTCCACAACCAACATCAAAAGACTTTATTCCAAGCAGCATTCACAGATGCATTTTCACATAAACTGAAAGAGTTTTTTGTTTGCAAACAGTCCCTGAAAGCACATTAAAGTACAGGATTATAGTCAGTATGATAATCTGTCACTTCAACTAAAATCTCAGATTGTTCTGCAGTGAAAATCAATGGAGTTAAAATAATCCATCCCTCCGGTCGCTTTAAACAATAGTATACTGTCTGCTCTGAATTCCAGCTTTTACCTTTTGATACAAGATTCTCAGTGCAAAATAGATCACTTCATTATTGATTATTAATACTGAACCTATGATTGTTAAATGACTTAACGCTGGCTGAAGGAGATGTGCAATAATCGTGTGGCAAATGAGCGATGATGAAGATGAGAATGTTCAGGGTGTTGTGAGAAACACGTGAAGGTTTTAGATATTATTATTGGTTATTTATTGATCATGTTGTATCCTATCATATCGTTATATGATAGAATAATGCGAGTGATTTTTAAGTCACCAACTTAACTTGAAAGTCTCTCGGTTTCTCGTCCAGTGTACCAACATAAAGTTAGCTTTAGGCTGTACTATAACAGCACCTTTAGCATCACACATTGAGGTAGCTGACTGACCTGGATATGTTTTAAGTGTTAAGACAGCAACAACATGTGTGACAGAGGTGGTGTGTCACAGTTCACGACCTGAATTTCCTGCTGGTTCCTCCCTGCACAAAAAGCAGGAGTGCCAGAGAAGACAGTTAAACTGATTAGCATTTTAAAAAGACAACCCAAAAGACCATTGTGCTTTGGCAATAAATCTGAGACCATTCAACATGATATACATACTCAATCCATAAAACCAGCCATTAGAACAGGAACTAAACTGCAATATTTCCAAGAATCGACAAGGATTGACACTCCAATTCTGACCGGGTGTCAGAGGTTAATTGGTTGTTGTTGTTTATGAGTGGAAAATACCTGCCACCATGAAAGTTTTGTGACCCCAAATCCATCTTTTCTCCCCTGATGAGTTTTTAATTTTTCCCTACAGACACCTAAGCTGTATGTGCAACCTCATGTAATAGTAAATCGCTCTAACTCAAATGAAAGTTGGGTTAATTAATTCCTCCCTCACACAGATTTTGCGACCACTTATTCTCTTTCAGTGAGGTCTCGAGGATTAATATAAGAATATACAGCACAGTACATATTTGTCACTTCAGCAGTCACAAGCAGGAATACTTTTATCTTATTTGATACGATTTCAAGTCAACAGTCGGACTGGATTACATCTTTACACTTCCATTTTTCTTATCTATGGTCCTCTTAGTCTTTTCCATTTTCACATTTCCTCTAATACTGCAGAAAATAGCTGAGCTTCATCACTATCAGTAACTGTTCGGCACAGCTCAGAAGGCTTTGCTTTGGGCAGTAAATTTTAAAAGCCCTCAGCCATGACAGTTACTTCACCAGCCGCTCTCCGGGGCTGTTAACACAAATTAAAATGTGTTTTTTCATATTTGGTCATATCCCTGTTTATTCTGTAAAAGTACTGCTCGTGTCTACCGCGCCAGATGGGACACGGCTCGTATCTCTTTTTCCAATTCAGAGCTTGATCTATCTTCTGTCTGTTTTTAGATGATCCATCTCTCGTCTATGAGAGGGACAAAGAGGGTTTGTTGTCAGACAAACAGCTGCGGGAGGAGAGAGAGCGACTCGCTTGCATCGCTGCAGTGTCGCTGTGACAGAGAGCAGATGTTCACTGTGATTGTTTATCTGTGTTTATTTCTACTCTGTTCCTCATCGAGTTGGAGCTGAAACATTGCTGTCAAGCTCAACATTCATCCTGCATAAAGACTCACGCTCCACTATTCCAAAACCATCCGACCCTTAAAAGCTCTTCATGTCTTCAGCGTTCATATTTCATTTTCTGTTGTGATTATATTATAATGACTCCAGAAACATCGTGTATAAACTGATTTATTCTATGTGGCACTTTATATATGTTTACTGCATTGGCTCTGGGTATGATTTGCTAATAAATAATTTGTCTACAGTCATGCTAACAGCTCTGTGAGGCAACTATGCTTTGAGCTAAATACTAACATCAGCGTGCTAACATGCTCACAATGACAATGTTAAGTTGTTAAGTAGGTATAACTGTTAACCATGTTCACCACCTTAGTTTAGCATGTTATACATTATAACATTTGCTTATTAGCACCAAACACAAACTACGGCGCTATAGATCATCAGGATCCATCCAATAGCTGTCAAGACATTTTACTCGAAACTACAACGTGAACCTCGTGGAGGTGCTAGAGGTCAGGGGGTCACCAAAGTCAGTAGGATACATCCTCTGAGGATCATGAATGTCTGTATTAAAGTTTGTGCAAATCCATTCAGTACACGCTGAGCTATTTCAGTCTGCAGTCTGACGCAGCATCTGCGTTGGTAACAGCAACAGTGACCAGATACCATGAAGGGAAATATATTTACTGACGTTAGATGGAACTGCGTTGTCAAACAGACAGGTGTGACCTGACAAACCAAATCAACTTGAAGAGAGTCTCTATTAAATGCTTTGACTTATAGCAGTAGTTCACCATTTTGGGAAATACACTTATTCGCTTTCTTAATGAGAATCAGATGAGAAGATTAATACAACTCTTAAGTCAGTCAGTCAAATATGAAGCTACGGCCAGCAGCCAGTTAACTTAGCTTAGCATAAAGACTGGAAACAGGGGGAAACAGCTAGCCTGGCTCTGTCCAAAGGTTAAAAAAAACACCTCGCAGTAACTTCCTGAATCTTGCCATCACCATAAGGTTGCCAGGCAACCAGTGGAGAAGTTAAACAAACAAGACATAGCGTGGTAAACTTTGAGTTTTAGAGGTGCTGATTTCCCCGTTTCCAGCCTTTATGCTAAGATAAGCAAGCCAGCTCTTAGCTATAGCTTTATATTTATCATACTAACATAACAGTGGCATCAATCTTCTCTTCTAACTGACAGCAAGAAAGTGAATAATTTCCCAAAATGTCCAACTATTCCTTTAACGGCTGACTCATGAACAGAATAAATCAAGGGGTTTAATTGTCATTTTGTTATGCTGAGGATGTTTGAGGAATGTTAATACCGTTTTTACTGCGAGGCCTCCTATATTTCTCTCACAGATTAACGACTGCAGTTACAAAGCGAGACTAACGAGCAAGACAGCGTGTCTTGAAATGAGATCACAGCGAGACAACTGATTGACTGAGCCGAGTTCCTCTGATGAACACACCCTGCTCTGCGGGGAGCGCAACTCTCCTCCTCACAAGTTTGTTCCTGCTGCCTTATTTTTGTTGCATAATGAGAGTTTCACTTCACCTGATCTGTCAACATGTTTTCTCTGAAGACAGCAGAGCAAGTGGCGAGTCTCCACTCAGCGGTGACGTGAAAACAAAAACGCTCACAGGATCAAAGTAACATTTAGATCTGCCAAAAAAAGCTGCTCTTGTTGAGCTTTACTGCATTTTGTCACATTCATACTGACAGTATTACAATGTGCTGTTGTCCTTTAATTCGCTGCCTGAAGGTACATTATTGTCAATGTGCATCTGATTTATTATTGGCTTTCTTTTCACCATATTTATCATCTGAACATCTTTAATTAGGTCTCTAATATTTTGTTTCCTTCTGTGTCAATGACCTACTAACATTTAATCGCTGCATATTGTTGAATATATAATGATACAACATGTGTTTCATCATGGGCGTAACCACGCATTCTGTGGGGGGGTCGTGTCCCCCCAATACTGAGAAACTACCAATCTGTCCCCCCCCTATCTTAAATATGTCCTCCTTTTCTGAACCTTTTTATTCAGACAGTAAGTTACGAGCTACCAAAATATGTAACGTTAGGTTAGTAGATAAGACAATAGTTAACGTTTCAGGTAACTGTTACTACTGTACATTGTATACTGTTCTTTATACACTTACTATATAACTAGCTAAACAGCATGATTACATTAAAGCAAATAAAACTAGTAATACAAGCAGAATATTCAGTGTATCAGATTAAAATGATCATCAGGCTCATCAGTCATTGATCTTTAGGTAAAATAATGATATGTGGTCACACTGCAGGCAGCACAGAGAGACAGGGAGGGAGAGACATGCTGGAAGCAGAGGACCGACAGGGACATGCTCTGGAGATACAGATGATCAGGTGAGAAAGTGGAACGTGAACTATAATGCAGTTTAGTACATTAGCACATAGACAGTAAGTGTAAGAATCCAGCTGAATAGGTAGCTTAGTAAGGCACTACAGGTAAATGCATCTGGCGTGTGAATGATTGTGGTTACAATACTCCCATCTTAATTAGATTAAGACACGGGTGGACAAGTTTGGAAGAAGTTGCTTGTTTTAGCTTGTAAAACAGTAAACAGTAAGGAACTGACCAAAACAAATGAAGTGGAGGGGCAGCCACTATCTAAGAGAAATCAGACTATTCCTTTAAATGTGAATTCAAATGATCAATGTAGTCCTCAAATCTATGATCTAAATGTGCGAATTTTCATATATAAATATCACAGAATTGTGGGAAATGCACTTTAAAAAAAATCTGCACCCTTCCAATGTCTATACCATGGTTACGCCCTTGTGTTTCATTGTATATTTACTTTGTGCACACAGCAATGGTATCTGTCATGAGTGAGCAGTGTTAACACGAAATAATTAAATACATTTTGAAACTACATACATTCAGAAAAGCTTCAATAAATTCAAAGTGAGTTCAGAACACAGTTCACAAGTTCACCATCTGATCACTTCATCCGCAGAGATTGGACTGTAGTCATCATCAACTGCAGAGATACAAATACTGGTTTGCTGGTGCTGTGTGTGTGTGTGTGTGTGTGTGTGTGTGTGTGTGTGTGTGTGTGTGTGTGTGTGTGTGTACTTACAGTATTTGGAAAGGACAGAGTGGTGACAGAAGAATATTGCACTGAGGACAGAGGACAGATTATACTCCCGGTACACAATACAACCCAATCACTTGACTCTCACATACAACTTCCTTTTTACCAAATCTCACCATTTTGGCGCTGGCACTGTTCACATTATGTATTTGCACGTCAAGAATGAAGAAAAGAAAAGCTCCTAAATCTTCAATTTGTATGAAATGAATGTGTTTGTGTGGTCGGCGTAGGACAAACAGGGAGAGAGATTAGTGGAAGATGACTTGCTGATTTGCTCTCTGATCCAGTTCAGATCCAACTGTAATCAACAACATCACAAGAGCAGAAACTCTGGAGGTATTAAACTGACAAATGAAAACCCTATAAGTAACTTTTGGTGAGTTTTGTGTGATAAGAGGTTGACCCAAATTACTAACCTATATCAGGACAGGTCCAAAGGAGAAAAAACATAAGCTGACAACAACAAATTGGCAATAAACAGATTAGAGACGAATCTCTCTTTTGACCTACTAAGTTGAGAGTTTGTATTGTGTTTTACATCGATTCTGTTTTAGTATTTTGACAGGAAATACAAAAGCGAAACCAAGATGTGTGAGGTAAAACAGAAGTATGTGCTGTTATTTAAAGTATTAAAGTATAGCCAAAGTGAGCCTAGTTGGATAATTGTTATTATAAACTACTGAAATTCATTTTTGCATTAATTACAAAAATAACACTGAGGACATTGGGCTACATAATGATTTAGTTTTAGTTTTAGAGGCAGACTGTAGATTTGTATTAGCTTTAATTTTTTTTTTTTTTTTTGGTTGATATGATTTCCTGGTTAGTTTTTAACAGTGCAGTCTGTGGCCTCTGAAGTGAACCATCCTAACATCCAACATCTGGTCAGTTTTTCATTAGCAGGTGCAGGAGGTGAAGGCATGCTGCAGGAGATTCTGTGTGGACGAAGCCTCCACAAACTCCAGCTTCTTCCCCTTATTTACAACAGTTATCTGACATCAACAGATACACAGAATATACTCACACTATTTCTTGTGCCTTAATCCTGGACAAGCACTGGAGCAGAAGCTGAATTCAAACTGACTGATTACCACCATATATATGAGAACATTAGCAAACATCAGGCGGTGCCAGCATACTGTATATCTGCAGTCCCACCACACCGACTCCACATTTCTCACTACACTATCAAGCTCGGCCTGAAATGCACCAAAACCCACTAAAACTTACTGAAACACACATGTACATGCTTATATATATATATATATATATAAATGCACATATAAAGTTTTCACCAACACACTCAAATGTTCAAATCAGTGATCCTGAAAGCATCAGTGGATGATTAGTAATACAATCACGCAGAGAGATGCACAATCATCTTCCTGCACCTCTGATCCTCTCTGTGTAATTATGCTGTTTTAATGTAAGTGGTCTTGTTTTGACCCTGTTATTGACCGGCGACCTGTCCAGGGCGTACCCCGCCTCTCGCCCAATGTCAGCTGGGATCGGCTCCAGCCCCCCACGACCCTCTAAGGATACGTGGTTTAGATAATGGATGGATGGGTGGATGGATGGTGTTGTTTTGTCCACAAGTTTCATTCTGGTAAAAAGACATTTATCTTAAGAACTCACTGTCACCGGTCAGGTGGTTTAGGCGAATAAAAGTGCAGTAAAATCTGACAAGGAGCAGAGCCTGAAACGTCCTAAACGACCGCTGTACAGACGATAACTCTTTCCTCTGGTGCCACTCTCAGACCAGAAGTTACGTTTGTGCCCCATCAGCAGTAAGAATCCAGGAACTGCTTGAAAATAGTATCGGATCAATAGAAGTCTTCTCCAGTGCACCTGCATGAGAAGTGCTTCTGCTAAGGATCTAAGAATAGCAAAGCTGTCACTCCAGTTTTCATCCATCTCTGAGTGTTGTTTTCCAGTGTGTAATGGACATCGCAGCCTGGCAGGACTGCTAGCAAGTGGTAAACTTGTAGTTTTGTTTCTGAAACAGTATCTGAAGATGTTTTTTCTATTGTACTAAACAGAAATACATACGAAATCACAGGCTCATTTCTTATGAAAATACTGAATTTCAGACAAAAACTAAAATGAACCATTCACATCAGTCCTAAATTTGACTCCAGCACATAGTTTGTTTCAGAGAAGGAAATTTAGTCACTTCTGTGTGGTTTCAAAATTATTTTAGCAGTGGGAGGTATTCTGTGGGGATGCAGATTTCCCCATTTTCACAGGGTTAGAAGATGAAGTGACCTTTCAGCTGTCTCAGGGAACAGAAAACTGAGACTTCATGTCATTTGTCAGTGCACATTTTTATTCTTTTTTAAAGAAAATAAACTCCTCAGTTACATTGTACTGATATTGTAAACCAGAAGAATATAATAACAGTTGAGTAATAACAGCTCCCTAGTTGTAAAGGTCAAGCAGTATCAAACATTTTAGTGCACGCAGTGTCCTTTCATATCTGGATAGAGAAATTAATTGTAACAATAAGTCGGCTATAAACTGCATGATGACAAAAAGACAAAAAGATCCCCAACATCCTGGGATGAAATCATGTTGTAAAACACAACAGGCACTTCAGGGTAAAACTCCAGGGTCTTTGTGATGTGGATTTCAACAGAAACCATCTGTGACTGACTGACTGGTGCTGAGGGTTGGACTATTGTTTATTCAGCCTCCCTAAAATCCTCAGTGAATTTATTCACGGATGAGTTCTGCTGATCAAGTACTGAAAGTAATTTGCATTTTCATGCACTGCAAGTTTGTATCATCAGACAGAGTTGTTCTCGTCTGCAGGTTGTCAAAAGCTTTGTATGTAGCACACTTACATTTTGTTGGAACTGAAACAACAAAAATTGAGACCTGACTGGTGAAGTGAAGGCTTAACCTTTTACCATTTAACATTACAGCCATTAAAGCATCTGTATTAAAACCCAACTGAACCATCGGCATGGTAGATCTTATTGGCTGATTTTAGCTTATCAGAGATTTATCAGCATCTATGTGTACTTCAGAGATATGTCACCATTAAATAGTTTGACAGCAGTGACAAGTTTATTTTTCCAACTCCAAAATGTCAAATGTCCCGCTCAGATATGGAACCACAAAATGTTCAATATGAAAATAAAGAAAAAAAGACATTATGAAATAAATTATATCAATAAATTGTGTAAAATATAAAAATGAACCAACAATTTGTGAAATAACTGAAAAAATGATTAAAACTCAACTCATTATTATGAAATGCTATATGTGATTATTTATTTCATAATTATTTATTTAATATTGAACACTTCGCAGCTCCATACTCAGCGCATATCTTTGGACCAATTCTTTAATAACCAAATGCACATCTATAACAATATAATGTTATTGGATTTTTTTTAACTCAGAAATATCAATATCGGCATCGGCCTCAAGATTCTAGTGTCAGTCGGCCTCTAATCTGCCCTTATTTTAAATTAATCTTATTTCCTCTTGCCAAATACATGAAGGCATAAACTTCTACCATGACTACGATAAAATATAAATTTAAAAAAAAAAAAGGTGAAAAGCCTCCAAAAAATGTACTACGCGAGACAGACGTGTCCTGATGAATCAGCTAACCATTTTTCTGGTTGTTTGTTTTGAGCTGTTCAATTAGAAAGCAGCTTAGGGAAGATAGATAGATATATATATGTAGATATATATAGATATATATATATAGATATATATATATATAGATATAGATATATATATATATATATATATAATTAAACGAGTGCATTATGTAAATGACCTCAAACATAACTTCTGCATTCCTGTACTGGAACCTCTTGTTACTTATCAGTCGACGTATACGCATTGATAAGCTATAACGGGCCAATATTATCAGCCTTGCAGATGTATCGGTCGGCCTCTAATTGGCTCGAGGATATATTAGCCACTGCTAGCATAACTCACCTGAATCTCTGATTAAACTGTCAGCGGTTGAGTTGCATTGTGGGTTATGTAGGCAACCTTTGACAAGGAAAAAGGTGTTGAATAAAGAAGATGATTTCTCTGGTTTTGTTGCATTGATTTCGATCCTTCCTTTAAAATTGTTGATTGTGAGTCTGAACATTATTATAGCAGTGCAAAGCTAAATCAGTGGAGTACTCTTAGTATCAGCAGACAAAAAGGATTCAGCTGCTGGAGGCTCATGTGGTTGAACAGTCTGCTGATTCAACAAGAATAAAACAGACTGCAACATAATGACGCAGCTTCTGAAGCGACAGTATGTACCCCAGAGCTCACTAAGCTGCACTATGATTTCATGAGCAAATGCAGCTTCTGTTGTATGATTTCAGAGTTCATGGTCCACAGGAACTCAGTCAGTCCTCCTGTGAGCATTTCCTCCATGGGAACAAACTGCAGCACCTGTCTGTCACACCCAGACGGCAGATTTTTACCCGAGTCCTCTTCTGCTCTTAACAACTGACCCATGCAGTTATGGACTTCGGTGAGAACGGGGAGTATTCGTGCAGCAGCTTCAGGGCAGAAGCCAACACACACAAGCACCGTCCCGACTATGCCTGAGGGGGGCGGACACCTGAACGTGACTGAGTGAAAACACACATGCAGGGAGAGCACAACAGCTGCGGTGACACGGGTGAGGGCAGAAAACACAGGCAGCAGCAGGGCATCCCCAGAGCTCAGGGTCTGCAGGGAAAACACAACACAACCTAAGAGCTGCTGCTGGTACAGCGGCTCCCCGTCGTGCAGCGAGATGCAGCCTCTTTGAGAAAATGAAGGCTCTGCAGAAAATGTCAAGACTAAATCCCCCAATTGGCTTTCACAGGCACCCCACACTGAGCGGCTGCCAAACACCAAACACTGTCTCTTCTTTTTGTTCCCATCACTGTCGGCTGTGGAGACGCAAACTCCCGCAACGTCGGACAAGATGGAGGCCGCGCAAACCTGATGGCAAGAGTCACAGGGAGTTACACGAGTCCAGTCTACTGCTGTGTCCATCATGGCTTCATTCAAGTGGTTTAACAATCCTCCTTCACAGAACGGAGAGTTTCTGACTGCAGGCAGTGCAGCCCCGACGATAACGTACCATGAATCCACGTGACACTCGGACAGGGGTCCTTCCAGCATGCAGCCTGTCCCACCGGCCTCAGTGCAGTGTCTCTGTATCCAGGTGGCATAGCAACCCCTCTCGATGCGCTCCCTCCAGCTCAGGGTCTGCAATTCCCTCCGCTCATTGAAGGAGCCTATTTGCTTCTTCTGTCCCAGAAGTCGGCCCGCTGAGACGCTGCAGCAGGCGGAACTCACCGTGTTGCGAGAGATCCATCGACTCCGGGGAAGGTAGCTCACCTACGCACAGAGACACTTGATCAAGATCAATTTTAAACTTTTTGAAAGCTTTTATTGCTTTCAGCTGCAATGAAAGCAGAGACCAATGTTGGATTTCAAATAAGCACAAAAAACTGCTTATCAGAATAAAATGCCTTCAGAAGGTATTTAATCCTTTGAGTTTGGCATTTTGTGAAGCCACAGCCGGGATTAAAAATCTATTTGTTTAGGATTTCTGCTACTTAGTAAGCATTCAGCCACTTTGCAAAAACACTCCAAAATTAGTCACAGGTATAAAGTTTCCTCCATGAGAATTATCTGCACCTCGATTACATCCCACCAAGAAGGAATGACAGGTTTTGGGTATTGTACGAATTAGCCAATTAACTAATCAATAAACAAGACTTCAAGAGTCTACAGCCATGCTAGCTGCTGTGTGAGGCTGTACGTGGCCACAGCTAAAGTCAGCATGCTACAATGCTCACAATGACAATGCTAACATGCTGATACTAAACAGGTGTAATGTTTAGAGTCTCAAAAACAGAATATTGAGTGGACCTCAGAACAGTCTGATAACATCAACAACAAACAAACAGGAACTGTTCCTCTTCTTTTAATAGTATTTTGGGCAGCCATCGCAGCCACTAAGTGTTTCCCCTGTGTTAGCCTGTTTTTAATTGATATATGTGGGCTCTTACGTGCGTTGCTGCCACAGAAAGAAATAATCAATGAACGCCACTGTCAAGTTACTAAAACATTATACTTCTATTACCGTATGAACCAAGAGATTGATATCTATAATGTACCAGTTGAACGCTACTTTCCCCATCTGCTGCAGAGCTGAAAAAAGTAACAGAGGGAAGGGCTCTACATGGTCTTAACACAAAGGGTGACTACTTCTGGACTTGGGTCTGTTCAGGTCTCGTTTTCTTTGGGTCTGGGTTCAGTTGATGATAAGTCTGTTCAGATCAGGTACAAATGTTCAAACCCATGAAGACTACACTGTGTTCTTCTGGCCATATTTCTCATTGGGAAAATACATTTAAAAGGCAATGCTTCACTCATTCTATGAGTTCAAATAATTTGATAAACATTATCTGGCAATTGACCAAAACATTTCTAAGCTTAAAGCTTCATTTTTAGGTCAACATGGACAAAAACTCCCTGAAGTGCTCAGAAAAAACATCCACAAAAACATGGTTTACAAAACATCTACAATTCCTTGACAGCTGGGCAAACTCCATCTGTTCATGAAGAACTAGAACAGCTACCAAATGGACCTTAAGGTGAAATCGTTTTGTCAGCTGCCGTTTCAAAAGGTCAAGAATGAACTTTGAAGCTCAATTATATGACAAGCTCACGGTCTACAGACATCCTACCTGGAAGCGCTGCAGGTATTCCTGAGCCGTACAGTCCCTGATGTAGTCGAGCCGCTGCCTCTGCTCCGTGCTCATTCCTTCAGACAGTCGCAGGTTTTCTGTGATAGTCTCCACCTGCAGCGCGTGGAAGAACAAGCACACCTCCTCATGCTGCTTCTGAAACGACTCTGGGACAAGTGAGTTTGGGAAAAGCGCCTCTCGGTCAGCCAGATGTGGTCCGTAGTTACGAACCAGTTTTGAGAGCAGAGGCCTCACAGCTTCCTTGCCGTCGTAGTTCAGACACACGACATAAACCTCAGAGTTGCCCGACTTGCTGGTGGCAGGTTTGAAGACGCTGACGGAGTGGAAACAGCAGTTCAGCAGGTAGAGTAAGCAGATGGAGGAGTGTTCATACAGGGTGAACATTTTCAGTACAAAGGAGCCACCGGGGCTCAGGAGCAGCAGTGCAGCTGTGACCTCGCAGTAATGCAGTGACGCCACCAGCGCCTCCTGCTCATCTGGGTTCTCCTGACAGTCAAAGCTACCATCTGCCGTCACCAAATCAACTCTACGCATGTTAGACACAAACGCCTGCAGCTCCAGCAGATGCTTCTGGATCATGATGTCGCCTGTGTTATCTGAACCGAAGAACCACCAGGGCAGCGTGTTAGCGATCAACCGATCATCTGCAATCGTTGTGCTTCCACCGTTAGCCTCATGGTACGGGTTGAGGGTGTTGGCGGCCCAGCTCCAGTCACAGTAGCGTGTGGACTCGCTGGTTTTGATGTAGTGGTTCAGAGCGGTTATAAAGGCCCCAGGAGCTTCACACAGGTGGACCGTGTTCAGCTCTCCATTTTGAAGAGCCTCCTCTGGAAGAAGACTGAAGGTTCCCAGGATCTCAAAGAACTTGCACCAGGCCTGAGTGCAGATCTCTGCGTTGGCAGCAGAGCGTACGGCAGCGATCACCTTCCCGGCCCGATTGGTGGAGTTGGTGTGCTGATGCCAGACCTGGACATTCTTGTCACTGAGCTGGTTCTTCACAGCGTTCAGCGACGCCTTCAGATCCTGCAGCTGGCAGTGCGCCTCCGCAGAGTGTCTGAGAGCAGCGTTTGGGTCGGGGATGCACCACTCCCCATTGGACGGTTTCACATAGGTTTTAACTTTACTAAAAAGACCTTGAATCTCAGTCAGTGTTTCAGGGTCAAACGGCACCATGGTGTTGAAATGCTTGCCGACCTTCCTCCTGGTCCCATTGCCCGAGCTCATCCTCCACACCTGTTGTAGCAGAACAACAAGAGGAGTTAGAAATGCTCTGATTAAAATCACACTTTCTGCTTTGATATAATCCACCAGACTGTTGAGTGTTAATGTGACCTGCTTACAGGGCGCAGGTAGAGTCAAACTTAAGAAAAGAAATCTGCAAACACTACATTTCACAGTGAATTAAACCGAGGCCCAGCTCTGCAACCCTTCATTTTCCTCTGCATGCATGAGTGGTGCTGAATTACTAATGTCGAATCAGTGTGTGTGATGTGGTGCCCTCAGGTAAAGGGGCAGACTGTGAATGCTGGTGATTACCTCACCAAACTACGAGTTTTACCCACTCAGAATAACAAGAGATTTTCTACATCACCACTACAACACAGTCTCTTCTAATAAGACTTGAAAATAACTAAATTCGCTCAACACCGACATATCTTATCCACATTTTCATATGACGACTACATGACGGTCCAAGTTAGTTTCAAGATTGTGTTGCTGTACTGTGAAAACCCAACAGAGGAACACTTAATTCCCAAATCTGGAGATACATGGTTTCACAAGACACAGCAACGTTGGGTTTGTTTACCGCAGTATGGCCGACACAAGAGCGCGGTCTTCAAAAAAAACTATATTCCGGTCAGTCTGCGACGGTACGACCTTTTACTGGGCCATCATGGTCTGCTAAAAATACTTTAACAATTCGTGTAATTATCGAGCACTTTCAAAATCACTGACATAAAAATAATTTACAATCCGAATCAAATTAACCCCAGAGCTAATCATCTGCTCATGTGCACATGATTTAGATGACAACAGTGGGCAGTGGTCATTTCTTGATTAGCCTGCAGTGACGAATTGCAATATATGGTGTACAGCTAATGGCAGCCCATTCATCAGTTACTCCTCATAGATCATATTGTTAAGCACCGCTTGTGTGTATGAAAGTGATGTGCTCCATGCTGTGTTTGTACACAGTTCAGCTGCTGTTAACATATATAATATACAGTATTAAAATATGTACCAAATCAAGTAGTTGACAGAAAACTAATCAAACATTTAAATAATCAATTAATGGTTTTAAAGTAATTTATATATATTTATTTCTTGTTCATACACAAAATCAGTGCTTAATATGATTGATGAGAGACAGTTGCAGGTTCAAGCTTCTGAAATGTGAGGATTTCTTAGTCTAAGCAGTTAATAGAAAGAAATAATCAACATATTAATTAATAATAAAGTTGAAGTGTTAATCACACTCAATCACAAGACTTTTGTGTATTTCAGCTAAACAAATTACTATATTATAAAATACTGACAGATTTTGATCATTTATACAGACATGAGAACTGTGAACCTTGAAGAATCCTGAAGGACAATAATTGATAGTATTGAATTATCACTCACTCAATTATTGCCTAGCCCGAGCAGTGGGGGAAGAAGTGCTCACAACTTTTACTTACTGCATTCAAAATCTTACTTATGTAAACGTACAAAAGTATTAGCATCAAAATATACTCAAAGTACCAAAAGTAAAAGTATTCATTATGCAGAATAACCCATTCCAGAAAAATAAGGCTATATAATATCACTGATTATAATTAGTGAAGCTTTAATGTGTAAGCATCACTAATGTTGCAGCAGGTAACTTTATACACTGCTGGGCAGCTAAATCCATAACAATACATCACAATTTATTAGTTGATTTATATTTTGTATTAATAACTGGAATCTACAAAGTAACTAGTAACTAATGTCAAAAAAATGTAGTGGAGTAAAAGTACAAAGTAGCATATGATGGAAATACTCAGTAAAGTACAAGTAACTCAAAACTGTACTTAAGTGCAGCACTGGAGTAAATGTATTATTCCACCACTGAGCCTGAGTGATAGTTGTAGAGTCAGACCTAAAACTCTGGCAACAATAGGAACTGTAAGTCTGTCCCTCTAAACTGGATATATGCAATATGTGTAATATGGGGACAATCCAGTATGATTATACATTTCCTGCACAATCTGTAGGCAGAACATTTAGCTGCTCACAAACTCTGAAGCAGAATGACTGATGTGAGGCTTAACGTAGCTGCAGGGTTTGGCCTGTAAGGACAGTGACACGATGACTGCTGTTAGTGGAAAATATAACCTGCGTTAACACAAAAGTTTATCCTCAGTTGAAGCTGAACGGGACGCTTCCTACAGCACGGCGCTCGAGGCCGAGTTGTGTCTCCTAAAACCTGCAGAGACTTGAGTTTTCTGACTCGCTGTGATGTCTGGAGGCTTTCTGAGATACGTTTCCGTCCCTGTGTTCAGTCTGAAGAGCTGCCTGTCGACAAGAGACACACAAACACGCCGAAAACCCTGAACAGTAACTTACCGGACTGCAGCTGCTGTTAGGGAGCGGAAGCACGCGTTCATGTGACTCAAAACATCACTGCGCATGTGTGTGACCCAGGGGGCGGGCTTCTTTTAAAGGAGTATGTCACAAATTACAAAAAAAGTAACAATGAACAATTTCACATTCATATTTTTCATTTGTCAATTCACATTTATATTATCATTATTATTGGGCTTTGTTATTAATTTTCCATTCATTTATTATTTTAGATTCATGTAAAACAACATTTGCATTGTCAGAGATAAAGGCAGGTGTTTTAATGTGCTCTGGAGGACGATGTGGGAAGATGCAACTTTAACCAAATTACAAAAATGATTCCATAAGATGTCCCTACGTGTTATTATGGCGGACATCAACCACGATCTTGTCTGCAGCCAGCTTCTCTTGGATGTTTGGAGAGATGAAGGTTTATGACTGGTTGAGAAAGAGTGAGTGGATCTGTGGATTAGTTCGAAAATGAAATTTGATCTTGCATACAAAAATACATGTTAGAAAACATAATATCAAAGTGTAAGAAGATGAGTTTTCTGAAATAACAAAGCTGGTGGGGTGTGAGCATTTGAACAGGACATTTTAATATGTACAGTAAACAATATAACTATTCTTCCATCATTTGAAACCTAAGATCAAAGCATTTTCTGATCAGTGATGAATCTTTCAGATATCAGGTAGCCTGAAGCTGCTTTACACACAATTAATTACAGAACAATAAACTTATTTGGCTAGTTGTCTTGTAAACTCTAAAGCAGAATGCTAATTTGTCCCCAATTTGTTCATCGTTTTGACTTTTTGTGGATTCATTAAAATAGATTATGACTCTGACTGTCTATATTATGATTCAACATGCAAATACATGGTTTAATGTTCCTTGATAATGAATCTAATAATATGGCTAAATATAAAAATCCACGTTTTCTAACTTTCAGTTTGTGGGTGAATTCAGAAGAATTTGAGTCTCTGAATAAACTGTATGATCCTCTGTTCTAGTGGATTTGCTTGTGTGTGCATCTTTCCAGCCAGATTATCCACAATGAACTGATCTATGTCATCATGTTATATAATTATTAGAGCTCTTTAGAGTGTGAGCTGATGAAAACCGACTTTTGAAATATTGTGTTTCAATGCCATGTTTGAATTTGGTTTAAACACCGTTTTTATCCAACATACTTCACATAGTGTAGATCACATATGCTGCTCATGCAAAGATAATTCAGGCTTTCATAAGAAATATGTGACTAAGTAAAAACAGGACACTCAGAGGGAGTCTCATTCATAAATAATGGACCTTTGGGATATCCAGGTGCAATTAGGATTTCCACAAGTGGTGTCTGTAAATGTTTTGTCATCCGATTTACTGCTTTAACAGTGACACCTCTTGGAATATTAATGTGGAGTTATCTTTCTATTTATGCTTTAATGTTCCTACAGTTCTGTCACAATAAAGTATTTCAAACTGTGACAGGTGGAGGAAGGCAGTCAGTTCAAGCAGGTGTTTGAGGAGGTTGGGGGAGACGGAGTAGCTCATTTTGGAAATTCTGGTGAGAGTCATAAAAACACAAATAATATGAAGATTAATCCTTAACGTACTGTGCTGTGAAGACAAAATAACCAAAACTATTGTTTCTTACCATATAATTTCACCAAATGGTACTTTGTGGGCTGCTGCTCATAATACATACTCAACATACTGTAAATCTTGGATCTGAAAGTGAACGCTTTAAACCCTGAATGGATCTCGTGGCTGCATTTAGTAATTCAGTAAAACTTTATCACTTTTCAAAACCAGGGATAGAAAGTGCTTCACAGTTACAAAAAAGACAATTCATTTGAATAAATATTTAAATCAAAGACAAGCAAAAAACAGTTCGAGTAAAAACAAATCGGGGCAAGGAAGCATCAATAAAATGTGAATAAACAGGTTTTGAGTTCGCTGATCTCCAGAGGGAGACTGCTCCATAATCTCAGAGCCAGGACAGAAAAAAGCTCGAGTCATGATGAGTCATGATTCATGAGATGCCGCTACTGTGGCTTCTACATAAACACACACATGCGTAATAAAGATGTAAATTAGCTCAAAACGAGTGCAATACATTTAGTAATGTGCTGCAGCTTTTGAGTTGAGTGTTGTGTTTTCTGAGAAACCTTTACAGGAGCAGGCGATTCTTACAAGCACATGCAAGTGGATTTGTAAAACATCAAACTACTTGAATAAATATTATTCTACAGTACAGCTCAGCTGTTGTCTGGATTGTCTCTAAATGTTTCTGTTGCATATCTGTATCACCTAGAGGTCATGTGAGAGGAGGCTGCTGCTTCCAGTAGCATATGGTGGGAAGTTCAGTAAAAGATAAAGAAAACACAAAAATATTGAGAACCTGAAGACATGATTAACCCTTTCAGTCAAAACTTAAACTAACAATAGATGACAGGATTGAAATAATCTATTTAGTATCTCTGCAGCTCAACAAGAGCTGACCTTCAGATTATTTTATTATTTTATTTTGAAGGTGTGTAGAGTCATGTAAAAAATATAAAAATAAAAACAGGCCCTTTAAGGGGACAAGGAAAGCTCTGAGTTTACAGTATTCAAATCAAATGCAACAGCATACTGTATATATCACAATTGATATTAAAGAGACTGGGGTTGTAAAGGTCATGTGTGACTTTGAAAAAAATTAAATGTGCACTGCAAATGAGAAGTGAGTCTGGTACATTATTCCTAAAGGGCAGCCACTCTCGAGTTCCCTGCAGCATTCAGCTCACTCAGGTCTCCACTAACAAACCAACAGCGTGACTCGGCCACTGACACTGTCCTTTAAAGTGTCCTGTACACTGAAACACAAGCCATGAGCGTCAAGACAAATCGAAACAGACATGTTCTTCAGACTGATAAAGTTTAGATAACTAACTCAATTATTTATTGCAAACCTCATTGCATTTTGTATCTTTGGAAACATCTTCTACCTCTTTTTGTTTTCAAAAATGTGATGTTCTTTGTAGATCCAACAATCCTCCTCTTATGTTCGGTTTCTTCTTTAATTAATACGGTCTCACTGTTTTGTCTGTATGACTTCCCGTCTTTGGTTTGAGAAATTATATTTTCAAAAGAAACATCTCAGAGGGTGTGAAAAGTAAAAGTTATTTTTACATTTCACAAAAATATGCCAATTCCAATTTCAGCTAAACTAAACTTCTGTTACATTAAAGTTCAAATTCTGCTAATATATCAAAGATGTGTTTATAAATTGATTGTTTAAAGTAGATGAACTATGAAAAGATTTGTCAGCATACAATTTAATGTGTTAATTTTGTCATTGTTATTTGCACACAATGTTTTATCTATAAATGAAGTATGAGGAGATATACATTGTTACAAAATTTAAAGACTGTTGTGGGAAGGAAAAAACAGGAGTGCTCTTTTAGTATCACAAATGGGATTTAATGTCTAATCTGCTGCGCTGACACAAGGTGACAGAGGCCTCTCCTTCACCTGAGCTCATTGCCACTGCAACGATTATCCCGCAGAGTTCAGCCCGGAGGTCGAAGATCTGCTGTCACTGTCGCAGTGAGCCATCGAGGCAGCAGGGAGAGGACCCAAATGCAAACAGTCGGGGAGGCTCCAGCAGATGAAAAAGGGGTTTTAATGAATGACAAAAACCACTTACAAACAGGTAGCATGGACTCCAGAAACTCAGGAAACCACACGGAGAGAAAACCACAAATCACAAGGAACCAAACGCAGGGAAACACAACCAAAATGAACCAACAAGGAACAAACGATAGGGACCAGTATATATATAGAGAGGGAGCTGATTGGTAATGGGGCACAGGTGACTGGGGAAAATAGGTGGGAAAAGGAACAAAGACAGGAAGCAAAAAGCACGCAAAGAAACAAGAACAGTAATTTCAAAATAAAACAGGAAACAACAAGACCAAAAAACACACAAGTCCACACCAGAGTCCTTGGGATCATGACAGTCACTACTTCAATAAAGGCCTGAGCGGGAAAGTGATGGACGAATGTTCATCTCCATCATGATAATCTCAGCCTGCTGGTCATAACCTTGATGCATAGAAAACAAGGTCATGCACATACATGCACATAACCATGTCATACAGACGGTTAGACGGTTATACAGACACTGTTAGACGCACACAGCCACAACAGTGTTACAGTAACACCCCTCTTCCTATTTGGTATGGAGAAAGACTGTCATAAAACTGACAGTTATCTGCAAATTAAACAGGAGCAAAACTGTTTTTTTTTCCCAATTCTGAACACAAAAGGTACGCAGATTTCAATCAGCATGGCAGTGAGGGAAACCACACACACACACACACAGTAAAAGAAATAATACACAGCCATCGGTTTTCATTCAGGACTTCTTCTGACGGTCTTATCAGGAACAATTAACATTTAAAAGGGACGTTGCCACAAATTGCCATTTCATTAATTAGGAGTGCAAGAAGCCTACATTACAAGTAATCTTTCAATAACAAAGTAGCTACAGGGGACAGCATAATAATGAGGACTGGAAATTATTTTTCAGAGGCCGAGGAAAATGAAAAGATAATCTTATGCAGAGAATAATGGATGATTTTTAGCCATGCTAGTGGAATGGCTCCAGGGATGGTAGTGTTGGTCGGTGGGTCAGTCCACCACTTTGGTCTCAACAAATATTTGATGGATAGCCGTGTAATTTGGTTCACACATTCATGTTCCCCTTCAGGATGAATTGTTATAACTTTGGTGATGACTTAACTTTTCCTGTAGCGCCATCGTCAGGTCAAGATCTTCATTTGTTTTCTTCTATTCTTTGGTGTATGATCAAATACCTGCAAAACTAATGACCTTCCCATCATCCTCAGCTGTACATTGTGTTTAGTGCTAATTAGCAAATGTTAGCATGCTGACACGATACACTAAGATGGTGAACATGGTTTATACCTGTTAAACATCAGCTGACATCAGCATGGCTGCAGACTCTTAGCTTTGTTGTTTGGCTGTTGTGAAGTCATAACTGAGATAGGAAGGTCATTCTTTCATTTCTGGAGGCAGAAAAGTCTAAAATGGGTGAAACAGAGAGAGAACTGAAGTGATAAACTCTTGGTAGCTGTATACTTGTTGTATTTTCCAGGACTGCTGAGTTGCCTTTACAAATCTGTGGGCCAGTTGGAGTACAGCTGCAGGATTCAAGAAGGGGTTTGAGGATTTTTTTCCCTGCATTTAGAGGATTTAGTCATTTGGCCAGCAGGTTGAAATATAATCCCATGGGCTAAACACAAGTTGAGTGTAACATTTTGAGGTTTTCCCTTAAGAACATTCATGCTGCACGGGATGAAAATAAACCCATTACATAAGTGTTGATAAGGAGCCGCTGTGTGTTTATCGATGGTCTATTATTGAATTAAGTTCTTGCTGTGTGTGTGTGTGTGTGTGTGTGTGTGTGTGTGTGTGTGTAAGTATGTGAAGTTAGCATGGCCGACCCCTGCAGGCACATGCACGGCACCCATTTTCTGGATTTACTGTAAATCATGACTCACTCCTACACTAACACACATGCGTGAGCACGTGCACGCTCACAGGCAGTGTGCCATAACTCCTTTAAGCTTGAAGTCAATAAACAATAAACGGTGATATTCAGCATACCTCGGCCATCAATCTGTGCTCAATGAAAGCTGCAGATTTATATCACTCATATATGATTCAGGCCATGTGGAGATCAGTGAGGAGAGAGAATGGAAAAACGCAGAAGGAGAAGAATTGTTCACTTCTTAATATAATTCACTCACATTATCATCTTGTAGATGTTAACATGTATTTCAAGGACATAAAATCTATCTGTTTACATTAAGAAAAATATTGTCTTGCTTAGTTGATTTAAATGAAGCACTGTCTTGTCAAAATGATCCCTGGGAGCGTAATAACAATGATAAGAACTGTTTTTTTTCTCTTATCTGTGTTGCCAGCACGCAGTTTTATGCAGATAAATAAATAATGCTTCTGTAGTGCAATACTGCCCCCTGGCAGCGTTTTGCAGGTACAAATAAAGACTCAAAGAGGCAACACTTTGTGATTTCTCATTTAATATATTGTAGTTATATTATTGGCATACCAAATAAAATAAAACAGATCAATATATTCAGACATAAACATTGTTTCTACACATACTTAATTAAATACCTAACAATGCATTCTGACATTCTTCCCTTTGACATTATATAATTGTCCATTTAAATCCATTTAAATCCAATATTAATGCATCACACAAACAAAAATATTACATTCTAACATAGTAATAATATTTTATATCCGGGTCGTGGATTACCTTGATAAGGATCATATATATACAACTACAAACCACCTTTACAAATGCAACTTTCAGTTGTGCAAAAGAATTGAGCGTCACAAAACGCTCTGAAGTCACAGTGAAGCAGCAGATAGTGGTGACGATGGTGTGAAAATTCAGAATTTGTGGAACAGCTCCATGACAGCGATGGTTGTGCTCTGCCCAAAGATGAAGGCTCCAACTACAATAGTTATGACTCCCCAAACCGTTAAAATCACCCTGCAGAGAAGAACGTCAGGGACATCAAGAGAGATGTCTCGTCATCATCATTAATCATAATTTCCTTTATTCAAACATCCTCATGTTATAACACAATGAATCACATCTGCTCTGCCCATAGAGGCCGTACTTTGTTTCAGTTCTACTAAATAAGACACTTTCCACTTGTCTTTCCTTCTTGGGAGACGACGCCGTATGAACTCTAAAAGGGCTTTGTGGACTCATTGCCATGTTTGTATAAACAGCAGCAGGTTTTTATCTAACTCCCCTCTCTGTTAACTTGTTCATGGTTTAACTCTTAAAAAATTGGTTTATTATACAGGTTCGTAATTTATTATAATTTCCTAATAATTTCCAAGGAATGTTCCTGGAAAAAACTAATTTGGTACTAACTATTGGGAAAATAGGAATTTCCTTGAAAGAAAACCTCCATTTAAATCCAAGTAAATATTCATTCATTATCTGAAACTTATTTCTCCATACATGTTGAATTGTATGTATGTTTGCTTGTTAACAAATTTTACATTTTTGTTTGTTCAGCTGACCTGCTGTGAAGTGACTAAAAGACTCTCTAGCTGTTTGAATTAATTAATTGGAAGTGTACCACTTTCTCTGTTTTCCCTATAATTAGCACCAGTTACATAGTTCTTTCCAGGAAATTATTAGGAAATAATTCAGAAATTATGGGCCCGAAAAATAAAGCGTTACCAAGAAACCATAACACATATGAGTCTGTAAGTGCACACTCACCTGACTCTTGGACCCACAGATTCAGTTTGCATTATGAACACTAAGCAAAGACCTGCAACACAAACACACACACCACATTGACTCACTGAGTGCATGACTGTCAATCAGACTTTATTTATAAAGCACCTTCCATACAGGTGAGTCCAAATCAAAGTTATTTACAGGTGACTGACAAGCTAATAAGATAGAACAAATATACACCATGTATAAATACTGTATAAAGCCATGTCCACACATCACACATTATGTCAAACACAGATACATACACTTATTCAAGTTAAGGTTGTTTACATACCAGGAAAAATAAAGATGAAGAAGGCGCTGATTCCTCCGATGACACTGATGACCTCCCCCATGTCGGGGGCAAACATAGCGATGAGGAGAGTGACGGTGATCCAGATCACAGTGAGAACGACTCTGCAGCGACTCTCAAACGAGTGAGTGACGATTCCCCAGCGACGTCTTTGAACGCGCAGCATCAGGTTCAGGATGACAGATCTGTTCCACACAGAGAGAAACAACGTGTTAAAACCGTTAAAACTCACACAACACAAAACAGATCAACTCTGGCGTCGCTCACCTCCCCAGAAGAAGAATAATGGGATAGATGGTGATAATTGATATTCCAAAAAGTAGTCTGGAGATGATCATGACCACATCATTTCCTGGATATGACATCAAAATATCTGAGGCAACTGCTCGTCCAAACGTCATGAAGCCGTACACACCTGGAGATGGAGAAAGTGGGTGTGATCAGCAGCTTTCGGGTGAGCACGTGACGCACCGAGGGCGACGCTTCAGAGATGAACATACCGGTCAGAGTGTAGATGAGCAAACAGAAAAACATGGAGAGCACAGAGATGACGACCCAGTGGGAGAGCTTCTGGTTCTCCATGCTGCTGTAGATCGCTATGCAGGCTTCATGGCACTGCAAACACACACAGGCACGCAGATTATTGAGATTCGTTATGGAGGGAGTTACTTTTTTAGTTTTCCTTCTGTTTTTCCTACTTAATTATCCAGAGTCATGGCTGCTTTTTTTGTAGTTTAAGAGTATCTTGGACATTGATTAACTTAGCATTCCTCAATACATGGGATCCATTTATTGACATCAGCAACTACTGTTCCCAAAATATCAATATTTATATTCATCTGCCATGACTGTACATGCTAAGGTAATTGTTTTGTATGTAAACAGGAGTTGGTCAAAAGTTTTATATGGTCTTCCTTCATTAATTGTGAAATTAGCATCTTTATAAATATAGAAATTACAACACATCGTTACGTTTGGCCAGCCAGCCATCTTGCATAAGGTTAAAAAGAGCATTTCCATATTTGTCTGCTTACTTATCTCATTGACATTCAGCAAGTGAGCTATAAATATAGGCATATAAAGGCATCTGTCTGACTAAGTGGAAACAAATAGTACAAATACCCAACATATTGCTCTCATGTATAAGTATTCACTAGGGGTATCTTTAAGTGGGGTTTACTGTGTTCACAGTCTATTTGAACAACTAAGCTGGTATTAACGACTTCATAGGTGGAAATATTCTTATAGCTCAGCATTAAAAGTTGGGATGTAAAGCACACATGGACATTTTTTTTAACGTTTTTTAGTCAACCAGGTACACAGACAGTTTCTAGCATTAAAATAAAAAGCAGAAAACTAAATAGAAATGATAAGCAACAAGAAATAGTATCATAAATCAACCAACAATAATGACAACCCAAAATTGTCATTACAAAATATGACAAAGAGCTAAAATGTGGAATGCAAAGAGATGCAATTTTCATCCTAAATCACAGTTTCAGACTTCAGTGCTTGCCTTTTTGTTTGTTTTTCTTGCTTTTGCATTGCGCTTCTGAGTTTTGCTTTGCATTTCTAAGTTAGGCCTTTGCATTAATTGGACAAATATTCCAGGGGCAGAGATCTATTGATCAGACAGTGCCAGTTATATTATGACAGGAACACTGGGAAGTGAGCAAAGACCTCAGACTCTGTGGGCATTCAGACAAAAGCACTACATACAGGTGCTTCCTCATGATCCACATGCTCGCTTAGTTGTTATTGTTTGTTGGTATGTGATGATGGGTGTTTTCTTATTTGGACAATATTAACTCAACATATAGATCATTTGACTTATTAAACCGAACACTCAACTTCACAAGTTCATACTGACTACTTTCAGACTTAAAACCAGCCTGAAGTTGATGATCCTACCTGGAAGCCAAAGCAGATGGTCGGCACGACACTGAACATTGAAGCCCACGAACTGACACTGAAAAACACACAACACACACAGACATTTACAGACAGCTGTACAAAATGAGAAGCAGATGGTAAATACACACACGCATCCTTTAAAAACGGTGTTACTGACCCTTGGCTGTGCTTTGGAGTTATTATAACAGCGTGGCTCTCCATCAGGTAATATTTGACGATCACTGCCACGCACAGATACGTAGCAGCCAGCGTCCCCAACACACTGATTCGAGGAGAAAACTGTTAAATCACATGCAAGCTGGATGTCACTCTGACCGCAGATGAGTGTTGTATTATACCTTGTGTATTTCTGGATGCCGATTTCTTTTGGGATGGACAGGGGCAGGATGATGACGAGGCACATGATGAACAGAGCAAATCGCTGGTCGGTGTACCAGTGATACGGCATCTCTCCCTCACTGAACCCAGTCACCGTCTCATATAAAGAAATACACACTGGAGGAGAACAAGTCAAAACAAACATTATTTATCTGCTGCAACATAAAGGCATCAGCATACAGAACAAGACTCACCAAAGCCTATGAGGCCGTCTATATTTAAACAAGATTCATTTGCATTTTGCGTCCTGCTAAACAATCTGGTTTATGATTTTTTAATGGCGGCAAGATAAATTCTTTGATGTTGGTGGATGAACATAAAGAATAATGAAAACAGAACATTCCTGTGAATGTGTTTAAAGCCTTTCGTCCTTGGAGATATCTCACTGTGTGCTCCGTCTGCACGGTGCTCTGTGCATAATTTCTGATCAAATGAATGAATGAATTTTTTTTTTGGTGGGGTGTGTGTTTGTAAATCCAATCAAATGCTCTGTTTAAAATTGGAACAGAGCAAAAACATTACAGGGAATTGAAGGGTTTCAGATGGACGAAACGACAAAATGAAAAAAAAGGGTTGCATTACTGCTGCCAGTCACATGTTTACCCTGATACTAGCTAGAATGAAAATTAAAGTGCGGATGGTTCGTGGTCTGAAAGAGATTAATTTTTTTATATTGGAAATGGCTGTTAAATTGATCACAAACTCAGTCGGGTACCTTGAGGATACGAAAACATTCAAACACTAGAAACCAAACAGAGGAGTGTTTCATGATGATTAACAGCTGGTATAAAACATCACAATAAGGATGGCGACGGGACGCTGGTACACTATAATGTCTATTTCTGATGGGAACTCTAAGAACAAAGCGTCTAACATACTATATGTTATATGTTCTGCTAACATGTAAGTTCATACATCAAACTATAGATTGGTGAATTATTAGTGAGCTTTGCTTAAGTTATTATATTTGGTATTATTCTCCCCCATCCTTATTATTTATTACAGGTGATAAAGGCTGTTTAGTGCCCATGTGGACAAATGTTTAGGGACAATAAAGAGAGAGAGATGCAACAACGGTGAACTCGAACCCGGAGCCATTAAGTGGTTCATGGCCGGCGCCCTGGATGGGCCACATATGAACTGTTACTAACACTGTTGTTGATGTTTGGCTGTGCTCTGGAGTTATTACAGCTGTGAAATTATCTATCAAATAATATATGTCAGTCACAGAAATGTAAAGCAGCCAGCATGTCCAATAGGCTTACAAGAAGAGGAAAGAGTTTGATCATTACACTGATAATTCAATACTTTCTTCACAAGAGAGAAAGGGGTGAACAAAAACAAAGGTAGGAGCCTGTAAACTACAGCCGAAGTGGTCCAGTGATGAGAGAACCTACATCTTGAAAATAACTTAACTCAGCACTTACGTTTCTCCAGCTGGTCCTGCACCACCACCAGGAAGGCGACACATATCATGAAGAGGTTGAAGCAGAAACAGACTTCACAGAGTTGACCCACAGCTCGTCCGCACACCTCGCTCACCACGTCCTGATAGGTCTTCTGTCTGCTGACTGATGAGGCGTAGCCGAGGATGACCAGACCACTGATGAGGAAAACCAGCGAAACCTGCGGGGACACCAAGAGAGGAACTTGAACTTACGAACTTAATCTGCATTTACACACACACACATACCATGGATGGATTATCAGACAGTGGGGCCCGGGTCCTGAGCACAGGCACGTCAAAGGCCCCTACTCCTGAAAGGAGGAAGGCCCCCCATCCTCCCACTCCTCCTGACCAGAAACATATAACTTGCTGTCATTTTGCATCTCTCCTCTTTACACGTCAGCCATAAATGTATTGATCTGATATTGGTTGAAAACTGCACCTAAATTTCAGGACTTGATTCACACTGGAGATGAAGAGAGGCTTTTAAATTCTTTCTAGGGCTACAACTAACCGTTATTTTCCTTATCAACTGATCTAGGGGGATTATTTTCTAGATTAATCAATTAACACTTTGGTCTATAATTTGTCAGAAAATAGCAACAAAAAAAAAAAAGACAAATCATAATTTCCCAAAGCTCGAATTGACATATTCAAATTGTTTGTTTTCTCGAACCAATAGTCCAAAATCCAAACTCGTTCAGTTTGATGTCATAGAAGTTCAGAGCAAACAAGCAAATATTCACATCTGCACAGCTGGAACCAGGAAATGTTAATTGATTATCAAAATAGTTTCTGATTAATTTGACGATCAACTAACTGATTACTCAACTAATTGTTTCAGCTCTAATTCTTTCTAAAGCTTCCTGCCACAACAGATTATTCTGCTTATTTTAATGTAGGCTCCCTTACTCACGTAAATTTAAACGTAGACTGACTGTAACCTAAGTATTCATTATGCAGCTGTATTATAGGGAGAATAAACTCAAATAAATTAGACTTGAATATACCGAGTATAAAAGGAAACACAAACACTCACACACATTTTTTTGTGGCAGTCAGAAGATGCAGTGCACTGAAAGTTCAGGTCCTCACCTAAACTGGAAGCTTCATTAGAGCTCACCTGTGAAAAAGATGTGCCTCTTTCACACCAGGGAGAGACAGAGGGGTGCTGAGTCTATACATACTCTGTCTAAAGGCTAAAAGCCAAACTGACCCCCCAAAAGCCTCTGGATGGTAACATATTTAAAGATACAGGTCAGGAAAATGAAGGCTACTGATTATTCCATGAAAGTGTTAAGAGTATATTCATGCAGGGCCTTTTACGTGCACAAACAATGCACCAACCAAATCTAGCAGGTGTGTGTTTGATCTTTTCCTCACCAGCTCCACACTGATGGCTGTGTTCACTCCCCCCGCCTTCTGGAAAGCCCAGGGGAAGTTGAGCAGTCCGGCTCCCAGCGCAGACTTCAGCATGATGAACACCGCGCCGAACGAGCCGAGCCGCGGCGGGTCCGCATGAGACGCAGACCGGGCCAGCAGGCTGATGCTCTCCCGGGCCAGTTCCTCCATGAGCCCGAACCAGCTCCGAGACTCGCAGCACCGAGAGGAGAAGCTTTCAACTGATACTTTTCCAGAGAGACGTTCAATACAACCAACTTTTCCAAAGTCATCTGAGTTTCTCTAGAAGTAAACCCGGTGAGCGGTAAACCGCGCAAATATATAGCCCGCGCACACGCGACTCACGTGGTCTAATTGGATATTTTGACTATTAAACATTTCACTCTGAGGTGCCAAATGTGACACTGAAGTGAGTTTGTTTGCTTGTGTTCTCTCTCTCTCTCTCTCTTTAGGTTTGTCTGTCTCTGATATTTATAATAGTTTTGCTCACATTCATGCACACATTTTACTTTTCTGTCCAACTACAACATGGCCGGATTAACCTGCTATAGGTATAATATTAACAGCTTTAATGCAAAGGTAGTAGACTAGTTGTCAGTTGACCAGATGACCAGAGAGATTGGATTATGCCATTGTTTACTTTTCATTTATTTATTATATATTTCATATTTATTACATGTATTTGCATAATCATATGTAGAGTTGGTGTGCAGTACAGCTTACAGGGTTGTAGCATTTGTTTATGTGCTGGTAAAGTAAAGTCCTGGTCATACGGATCGGAGAGTACAATCTACTACACATGGACTACACACCATCTGTTATAGAGCATTGGTCAAAATCCCATGAATGTTGCTCTGCGTCTCACTGACTTTCAGCAGGCAGGAGGAAGCTTTCTTTTTGCTGTATCTGAAACATTTCAACAGCTGGGCGCAGAATATGAGGGGCACCTTTAAAAGATTTCATGGCGATGTTGCAGATTTTCTCAAGGGAAATGGAGGACAAAGAGAGATTAGAGTCAGCAGGCACAGCAGGGTGTTCTGGGGACAGTTCAAAGACGTAGTTTATCCTGCAGGCATGTTGTGCTGTTTTCAGAAATATCTCACTTAAAGGAGTAAAGAAAAATGACTTGTTTTTATTTTTATTTTACTGTAGAGTAAAACCAGGATGATGATGATGATCATTACATTTAATTGCAAATGGGTGTTGAAGTGATGGACGATCAAAAAGAAGATTTAAAGAACATAAGACTGGACAAGAAGTGAGCCCAGAGCAACACTGAGCAGTCTTTTAATCAGATCCACAATTTGCTTTTTTGGTGGAAGAAATACATTATGTAGAAAAACTATATAACTATAAAACTATTGTAATATCCTTTATTTTGTTTAGAATTATTTAGCCTGATAGTTAGACTGAAATGCAGTGATTTAGAGGCCTGGAACCAGGCTAATAATTATTTATTTATCTGCATTAGTTAGTTGTCTTACCTAATCTTATTATCTTCAGAAAAACACCTGTAAAAGGTGGCAGCACATGTTTTTTAAAAGTCCTAACTGACTCTGAAGATACACACAACTGATGTTTGCCTACATTTACAGTCGTACATAGACACACTGTGTTTAGATTCCCACTCAATCTACAGTAACACCTTCATTTTTGTTCTTATTTCATATACGTTAAAATCAATCCTGGTCACTATAATCATAAAAGCTCTGACTGAGGCTCAGTCACACGGGAACAGATTTGAATCCTCCCTCTGTCCGTGGTGACCTGCCATGTTTTGTGCAGACTGTCGGCAGAATTGAAAATCAGTCATCACGGCCAAATCAGGGTTATAATCTTTTAAACATAGCAAAAAGTAGACAAAGCCAAAGACGTTGTGACTTGCAGTCTGGGTTCAGATCAAAAATGTAATTCATGTGGTGAAAATCAACTGTAGAAGCATAAAGCTGGAAAGTGTATGAAACAGCAACTATTCAAATCAGCCATTAAACCTGTGAACTTTGTGTTACAGAGGTGGTGACCTCACATTTAATCAGTGTAACACATGAATCTCAGCAGCAGAATATAAAGCAGGATCTCCACCTGAGGTTTCAGTGATCGCTGCATTAACTTCTTAAATTCAGCATGCTGCAGTAATGAAGTTATGACCTCTGACCTTTGGCTGTCACACCCACTCACATCATGACCAAGTCATGCTTCATGACAGTGCTGACATGGCAACGTGCCGCGCGACTAATCATCACTCGCTTCATTACAGTATTTACCCTCCATCTGAGGGCGCGAAGATGGTTTTCAAGCATTTTTGAGGTGCAGCCTGCTACACTGTGGATGAATAAAGACATGAGATTAATCTACTCATGATTCTACTGTTATGAAACAGCTTAAGAGTATTAAGATTACACGCACACACACAACCAACACAAAAACCCATGACTTCAAGAAAAGTAACAGTTGAAATTTAAGGAGAATAACTCAGTGTTGTGTCTGTCAGCATACCTTTAATTTAAGTTCTTGTTGGGTTAAAAATCAGAGTGAAACAAAGAGGCATGTACCACTCTATACTGCTGTGAAAAAAAAATGTAATATAATAATGCAAACAACCAAAAATAATACAGTGAATACATCAGTAATGTGAAAACCAGTGAATAAAACGCAGTGTGATTGCATAACAGAGAAAAGTTACACAAAATTAAATAACATTACAGCAACTGTTAATGTTACATGGATGAAACTTCACACTCCCTCTTCCCAACACTGAGTTATGCACTTTGCATGTACTTGTTGTACTTTTCACTTTATACTTTTATACTTTTTAGGAATTATGTGTTGCATTATTTTGTCCTGTGTGTCCTTTTTAACTGCCGCACAGGGGATGCATAAAGTTATTAAATTGATTGAAATTAAACATTACTGTAAGTGGCAGTAAAGAATAGATAAAGCAAAATATCAGTGCTTAAAAAAGGACTGGAAGCCTGCTGAAAGGGTGGAAAAAGTGATAACATTTAGCAGCATCATGCACACACTGCAAAGAATGCTTCCACACTGAAATCTAACAACAACATAAATCTAATTTTCTGATGTTAAACCAGTCATACAGGGTGATGAATTAAAAAACACTGTTTTGCACCCTGTAATAACACTCTCCTCTGGGTCACACATGATTGGATCACAAGCAGATCTGAACACCTGGCATTAAAACGTCCCTCAAAATCTCTTTTGTCCTAAAAATCATGTGGTATTACTGATCTACTGCAGTAGTGATTAAAAAAACAAAAAAACAAAATATTAGCATATGACTGAGATTTTTCTTTCAGTTAAGTGGAGGGTCGTCTTCTTCTTCTCTCCTTACCAATCAATATTACATGATGTGAAATTAATCACAAATCAATTAAACACTTATCTTAAGTGACACAGCATTCCTAATTTAAACATTTCTGTCAGAAGGAAAGCAGCTTCTTTGTGAACGTCTTTCTGGGAGAAAGGCATGTGAATCTGAACATAATTATATTGATTTAATGCCTAAATAGATGCATCACCTCATCCATGTTAGAAACACTGAACCTGATGTTTCATATTGATCCAGTTATTGAAATCCTTATTTTCGGATTGATATGTAATCATGATGAGCCTGATTTGTGAAGAGAGTCTACCCTCATGTGTTTCGTAAGATTGTAAGGGGAGCAGGACTCTGACGACCAGCTGCCATCATTCTGATTTAAAGATGGGTTAACTAACTCCTTAGCAAAAGCAGTAAGGTGCTGCATACAGGGAACAGCAGTGTGGTGAGGGTGGGGCCGTGCTTGGATGTCTGCCCTTTCAGCGTTTCCTGGTTGGTCTGGTCGGAGGTGGGAGGGCTCTGGGGTGCAGGCACAGTGTTGGGTGGGAGGGTGGTGCGGCTGGCGCACATGTCGTAGAGGTTTCCGGAAAACTGCGTCTTCCTGGACTCTTGTCTTAGAGACTCCCAGACAGCTGCTGCTTCTCCAGGACAGCCGGCCAGAGCTGAGTTGGCACAAACATGGAACGCATTCCAGGACCTTCAAGGAACAAGGACACGAGGAGATGTCGGTGTTAAGTGTCAAAATCCAATGACTGCAACATGTCATTCACCAGGATGATAAGTAGAAGGTAAACTACAATGATACAGTGATGAGATTACATACTTTATGGTTAACACTTGAGCAGATGTTGAAGAGGAATTAACGCTCCTAAAAATCTTGTCTTTGCTGACCGCCAGTGGTTTAACCCTTCACGTTGCTGTAGTGATGTACAGGTGTACTGCAGGACCCCGTGACATCACTGTTGGGTGTGGTTAGAGGTGCAACAAAGCACCATTCAGACCACGTCCAACAGAAACAGACTTGAGAGAGGACAGTAAAAAAACAATGCTTTCCAGCCTGGTGTTAAATTACTCTTTAAAGTTATAATCTTTAATTTTTCAGCCCTTGTTTAAACATGTGGTTACTGGTGACAACAGCAAGTACGTTTTAACGATACAGGTCCCAGAGTTTCATGCGGGGGCAGTACGTAGCTGCAGCTACTCTGGCAGAAATGCAAAAGAAGAAGAGCATTGTTCATATAGAGAATAGAGAATATGTTTTCTCTGACAACAGCTGTCTGCTGCATCTGGAAATTATACTGACGAGACCGAAGAGTCTGAACCAAGACAATAAAGTTATGTGCCGTAAACCAAAAACAGTGAGTTAAAAGACTCTGTGGATCTGAGGGGAACTGCAGAGTCGGGTGATAATTGTCAGTAGGTATGTCTCATTACAGCACACATTACATCTATTGTGAACATAAATAGACTAAGAGTCTACAGCCAAGCTAGCAGCTCTGTGAAGCTGTAATTGGTGCATTGAGCTAAATGCTAACGTCAGCATGCAAACATGCTCACAATGACAATGCAAACATGCTGATGTTTAGCAAGTATAATATTTGTCATGTTCACCTTCTTAGTTTAGTGTGTTAGCATGCTAACATTCGCTAATCAGCACAGAAAGTACAGCTGAGGCTGATGGCGATGTCATTAGATTTGCAAGTATTTGGTCATTAACACTTCATCGCATACAGTTGTTGAGACATTTAACTAAAAGACAAAAAAGGTCAGTCTCATGGTGGTGCTAGAAGAAAAGCCAGGGGGTCACCAAAATGTTCATCCTCTGGGCACCATGAATGTCTGTGCAAAATATCATGGAAATCCATCCAACAGTTGCTGAAATATAATGGTGGACCGACTAACATTGCTGTCCCTAATATGACAATATATTCATTAGAGCAACTTTAAGGGTTATAACTTTAACAATTTGAGACAAGTTGTATCAAGACAGACATGGTGTTACAGTGATGGTCAGACACACACCTGCAGATTGCATCAATGTCCTGCGTGCTCTGGTCTTTTTGTGTTTCCACCAAACTGTCTCCAAGTGTGAGTAAACACTGAGCAAAACTCTTGTAGATGGAACCACATGAAATAGGAATTGCAGCTCCGAAACACACGGGGACCAAGCCTGGCGGAGAGGAAGAGACAAGAGAAAAGTGTATTGAGATCATTTTATCAAAACTGGTATAAATTAATGAATATGTACACGGGGACATTGAAAACACAGTGAGTGTGTAGGAGGAAAACAACACATTGGGGATGAGAGAGAGAGAAATAAAATCACTGGATTCTTTGAGTCGGGGATTTCATCTTGTGGAGTGAAACAGGATGTTTATATGTTTATAGAGACATGATCCCTCTGGTGCTTAGATGGATCAAAAAAAAAAAAAATACTGAAATATGTTGTATTTCATTTATCTGGAGGGATTATACATCCTCAAAGCCAAATTCAGTGTAGGACTACAAAACCATGTGAGCTGTCTGAGTGCATTGATCAGCTCATACATAACACATCCCTCGGGGATTGGTCTGAGCTTTCACTGAAAAGTTCCTGAACAGGAGTGATATACAAGGTTTGACTGGAATATTTAAACAGTGATTTGGAATAGAGGACTTGTGGTGAGAGTAAATTTGTACATTAACCCGATCAGTACGTGAGGCTGTGGAGGTGCGTGTTTGAGTTGCCAGTTGGTAGATCTCTCTCCTGAAGGTGTCGGATGGGGTTGAGGTTGGGTTGAGTTCTTTCACACCAAACTCAGAAAACCATTTCTTTATGAATCTCAGGCCTTCCCCAAACTTTTGTCAGAAGTCAGACATTTATTGGCCTGTCGGTACAGTGTGTGGATCGTTTTTAGTTTGTCTTTTGATCCTGCACCTGTAAACATTGTTTGTATGTGCTCACCAGTGACGTGCAGTCAGGGGAGGCAGGTGAGGCATGACAAGTAAAATACTAACAATGATAAGAGAAAATCAATGTGTCCACTTGACTGTTCTATAAATTTGTTTTCTGTATGATTTCAACATTTCTATGGTCAAAATCGCTAAATTTACGCATTTCCTGTTCAAATCCATGGGAGAAGGGCGAGGTGAGGCAGCGATGAACTGGGCCTCACCTGACGGCGCTGTGCTACACCCGCTGACTGACGCAGGCAGTTGGTGCATGCCCATTGCTGTCTCTCTTTATATCGCCAATATACATGTTTGATTACACATGTACTACACATGCTGACGTTCCACAGTCTGTCTAATATATTTAATGAATGTGTGTGACATATTTAGTCTTTGTGATCGGCCACAAATGCGCAGTGAAAATGCACAGGGTGAGGCAGAAAGTACCGTGCCGCACTGATAGGGGGCAGTGCTGAGCCCTTGGCGGTCATCTCCATTGAAGCAGCCAGACTTTAAAAATTAAAGCAAACAAGGACGATTTTTACAACAGAGTGACGGAGATATTCTTGGAGAAGGATAGGCGCATGGAGTTCATATACAAATAAAGGTAAGACCATACACGATTTTCAATTTAAATTTAAAAAAAAGAGAGATCAGCCACAAAAAAAAACATTTATATTTTAAAAAATCGAATTTGACCTTATATTAAATATTCTTTTGTTTTTCTTGCTATCGTATTGTTGAACAGTGTGGAATTGATTAAAGCATAATTAAAAGCGTTTAAAACAACTAAATGTCTCAATTAAGGTCAAAATTGAAATATAAGCTTCTATTTTGGGCTCATATATTTTTACATCCGACTCCAGAGGACTCCAGGTGCTCACTTTACACTCTCTTTGCCTTCTCTAAACTGTTTCCACAAGGTTGGAAGCGCACTATTTTCAAATATGAAAGTAGCATTAAAGAGGCACTGCACACTTAAATGTGTTTTTGAGCTGTGAACTAAATGATATGACTGTATTGTCATGAAACACACCAATGCTGGTGTTAATATTGACAAATTTCTTACAAAATGTATAAAAATCTGCATTTCATAGGTTGATAATGTCTCAACACGCCATCTACTGTTTCAAATCAGCCCTGAACCTGCGAGGCCAATGCTGACATAGAGTCAACCGGTTGGGACCTGTCTACGTCATGAAATTGATATAAAAAAAGACTCTAATCAGTGTCAGTCAGTCTCCACTGTGTCTCCTCACCCACACATTACGTAGCCCCAGACCTAAAGGGGACAGGGGTGTCCACATACTTTTAGCCACATAGTTTATAAACCAGCAGCCGGCCAACTACAAATAACACCTACCTGAAGAGTCGATTTCATCTAAAATCATCTACTTACTCATTTTAAAATGTCCCTTCTTTATATTTGATTTAATATAACAATGTGTAATTTATTATATCTACTGTAGCCACTGATAGATGTGATTTATTTCAATTATTTTTAAGGTTTACAAAGATCTGGCTCCTGTCTATGCCTCAGAGAGATGTTACTGTCATGCCAAAGTCCTTGCTGTCCTGGTTGTCCTCCCTGAGGAGTTTATTAATCACGTATGAATACACATTGTTCAAGAGTTTTTTGTTTGTTTTTGTTTTATTTCTGCATTTTATTCCTGAATTTTTAGCATGCTTTTACTCTCTGCAAAACATTTTGTATTTCTCTTTAGAAAATGTCCATGTCAGTAAGTACAGTAATCATCGTTGCTATAAATCTCACAATCATAAGAGCTTCATTCATGAAAAGTGTTCTCTGTGCAGAGCAATCTTACTGGAGATACCCTCAAAAACGATAGATAGTAGAATTCACACCCAAGTACATGATGTTGTACACACACACACACACACACACACACACACACACACACACACACACGCACACACACACACGAGGAGAGAGAGACAATCAGAACATGAGGGGACAGTGAGCATTTCATTAAGGTAAGTGCATTTGTAAAACCTTCCTCTCCTCGATTTCAGAACAAGCTAAATGAAATATCCTTTTCCAGCCATCGTATTTACTCTGGGCTTTTTCTGACAGACCTGCTGAAATTCCTCTGATCAACCTGAGTTGCTACCTTAGTCCAGTTTGGAGAAAAGACATATGTGCAGAAACAGACACATTAGAAAAAAATGTAGAACCAGTAAAGAGAGCACAAACAGGCAAGAGCAAACTCAGCACTTACAAACTTTAACTTTTTTTCACACTCAGAGAACAATGAAAGCAACATCCTTACTGAGGCAGAGAGCGATGGGCAGGAGCATCGTCGCCGTGTCTGGTTGGGACTTCATCGTTCGTGCCACGAGTCCCGTGGAGCTGAGTCCCACCTCTGAAGCAGAGGCTCTGATGTGAAGCTCCCACTGACCGTAAATCCAAAGAGTGTAAAGTTACTGCTTTAAAATGTGATGTGTCCTGACATCCGCTGGGAATTCATCAGGTTGCAAAAGTACAGCAATGAATGGAGGCACAACCCGGCTGGATTAACAGTGAAGGGGACCGAAGCATCGCAGAGAGTAAGAGGATGCTGTCTGTGTGTGTGTGTGTGTGTGTGTGTGTGTGTGTGTGTGTGTGTGTGTGTGTGTGTGTGTGTGCATGTGTACTAGGGAGGGGCACAAAGCGAGACCCATAGAGGGCTTGGAAGCTGCAGACCAATGACAGCATCACAACACAGCACACTGGATTAGAGCGTTCTCATTTCCGGTCTTTAGCATCTAGAACATTTATTTGAAATAGAAATAAATTAAATCTGGTATAATGGTGATCAGCACACTCAGGCACCATCTCTACCTTGTTCACACACATTTACCTGCTGCAAAAACATGGTTTTACTATTGAACAAGGAGTTTCTCACAAATAATAGTGGAAGGGAACATGAACAGAAGTATCAGGAGGGTTTTTTGTTTTTTTCATGTGGACAGATGGATGACGTCCCAGAGAGGATAAGAGAATCCAGCTCACCTGGGAGTCCAACATAGACACAGAGCGCCCGCTGAGAATAGCAGCAACCCATGTGAGAATCATCTACAGCTATGTGGGTCACGAGGGGTTATTGAAGAGCGCTGTGATGCGTTAAACAGTCTTCACTAAAGATTGGACAGCGACAAATGGGTGATTGTAAACCATATTCCCAACTTTCCTTACTTGAGTGTCTGTCTTACATCCCCCTCCTCTTCCTCTCAGCCTCTAAATCCCCTGCTATGCCCCCCAGATGGCTCACACTCTGTGCATTAGTATAAGTCCTGCTTCACATCTGTACACTGACACAGGAGAAATATTAACCCATTGTTAATCTCTATCTTAAAACAACCATTAACTGCAGAATAATCTGTCTGTGTCTGAAGCCACTGCTCCGAATCAATACATCACGGGAGCTACTTTGACAGCAGTTCCAACTGTGAATCCTCCTGAAAACATCTGTATTAGCTCAGAAAATATGGGTTTGTTTGTTTTTCACATTCTTACCATGCAGATGTGCTCAGGATCGATCAAGATGGATGTGAGGCATCTGTGAAAAAATATGTCCACAAATTTTCAGAGATATTTGAGCTTTTAGGACTTTTCTTGTTGTTACATGTTAATGCAACTGTATGTGTAGGATGCCTGGGGTTAGGGTCCTGTGTGACACCCCTGGCCACACACTTCAGTGGGCTGTTTTTCATTGTTTGGATCCTCAGTTCCAATGAAGATAAATCTTAACACTGCAGTGTGTAGTGATATTTCAGATAATACTGTGCTTCCAACATGGGTCAGATGTTTGGGGAAGGCCCTTTCCTAATTAATCCACAAAGCAAGGTCCATAAAGAAATGCTTTTCCGAGCTTGGTGTGCACTGAACCCTGACCTCAACGCCATCCAGCACCTATCAGATGAACTGACTGTGAGGCCTTATCACCCAACATCAGTTCTCCTGGAGGTACCCAACAAACGTTCTCCTGCCAGCACAACCAAAGAACTTTCATTGCTCAAGTAGTTCAAAGTTGACCCTGATCTGACCTCTCGCTGTTGTCTGATAAATCTACCCACATTTCTTTTCTTCTCTGTAAAGTGCTGTTACGTGTGGTGCTGTTATTCATATGTAGACAGATGTGTCTTATTCTAAATCCAGTTGTAAAGACAAGGACTTCAAAATGCACTTCAATACATTTTTAAGTGATACTGTACCAAAAGTCCATCTAAGGGGAATGAAAACATGAAGCCTTCTTGAAAAGTGGCCGTAAAATGTTTGTATTTGCCTGTTCTGTTATGGAAAATTGAGTTGTTGAGCTTAGATTTACAGATTCCAATTGTGATCAATTTCAACAACAAAAAGAAGCAACAAAACATGCAGCACAACTCACTTATCTGCTCTCCAGGCAAATTCCTTAAATAGTAAGATTTTCACTAAATATGGCTCATATTACTGTTTCAATCTCAAATCTTACATTTAATCTTCACCAGCTCACACAAAGGCACGTGTTTCCAGTTCTTAATTAAGTTATGAGATTTAAGTAATCACAACTTAATTGTTTTTAATATAGTATCGTTTGAAATTTTTTGATAACAATACCTTAAAAGTTTTATCAGTACCTTACTTTGAAAAATGTTTTTCTATATGAGCGTTTTTATTCATTTAACAAACAAAGGCAAAGTTTTTAATTGTTAAATGTTGCCTAAAGACAAGCGGCTGTACAAGAACTAAATAAAATACTAATACTGCAACTGGCAAACTTTAGACTTAAATCAGTAAATATCTGATGAAAGAGTAAGAAAGATCCAACCCTAAAGCTGCCTGAAAGCTTCATTAATTTTAGTGTATAACATATTAATCAGGATAGATACGACAAACCTTTAAACGCATCAGTTCATGGTATTCTACATGGCTCAAAAATACATCAAGCAGAGCTATGTGTATGTAATTATGAAAGTGCAGACAGAAAATCTTCTTTGGAAGATTTGGAAAACTGAAAAACTGAAAGTTATTAAACATATAGCAAGAAAATAACATTTGTACAACTATTAAAATCCTTGCATCCTTGCCAAAAAAATAAATAAAAAAAGCTCAAGAACACACACAAAAAAACAACAAAAGACAAACACCACAGTGGCAAATTAATTAAAAGAATCACCTGGTGAAGTCTTCGGACAGAAAGAAATCCTGCAGACTCTCGGCTGTCCGAGGAACATGGCTGCCCATTACAGCTGTAGTCATGCACATTGTGTTTAAAAAGGTCACACAAACACCCACTCAAAGCCTGCAAAAGGCATGTGAAGCATGTCACATATTCTACTTAGAGTTTGTTCAATACTTTCAAAATATAACAAGCAGTATAAAACCAAAAGTGTTATTTTGCCCAGCCTACTTTGGTAGCAAAATACCATAAACAATAAGCCCTAATGAGATTTTATATAATGGCAACCCTTTTTTTCCAGGCACAGATATAAAATGTTTTGCTGTCTTTATACTGTATATGTGTACGTGGTCTGATGTATTTCAGAATCACATGTTGCTTACATTGTTTTACTTCATTCACATTACATAATTACTCTGAAAGGACGAGAGAATCTGACATGAGAAGCTATTGTTTGGCCTGAACGTAAAGGCGGCTGTGGTAAAGGGCAACAGCCATAGAAAAGAAAGATCGAGTTGTGTAAGTTTGATCGACAGCGCTGGATTAAGGCATTATGCAACACTGTTGGGAGTAAAAAATAAATAAAAAATCCAGATGAGATTAGGATCTGGATCCTCGCTCTCTCTGTCTATCCATTCATCCGTCTCTCCCTCTTTCTCTGTTTCGTGTCACACATTATCACACTGGGTGTTCAGAATTACACATTTTAAATTGATGGGTTGAGTAACTGCATTACAGCTTTACATTCACATGAAGGAGTTCAACATTTCAGTGCTTTAATATGAGCCACAATTAAGCAAATGACCATCCAAGCTGCCAACAAACACACAGACAGATAAAGCAAATTAGGCCATATAGACAGGAGCTAAACCTTCGCTCTTCAAGCTTTTATCCCACCGCCATCTAGAGGGGAGAAAAAATCATGCTGCAACATCTGACTGTCCTGCCAAAAACACATTTTACCTTGTTGTTTCTACTGTATATCAAATCTACTATCCAAGCAAATAAACTAAAGTAATATAAACTGTACTCTCACTGTACGAGGTACACTCACTGTAAACATACTGCTGAAATGATTAGTCAAGATGATCAACACAGAATGAATCCATTCATTTTAATTAACTGTCTTATGTGATTGATAACATAAAAACAGCAAATCACTTGCTGGATACGGTTCTTTTGCTGCTTTAAAAAACATCATTGTCTATTTCGACTGTTGACCAAAATAAACACTCTGGGGACATAATTTTATCCTCTGCTATCCTGTAATAACCACTTTTCATTATGTTTGGACATTTTTGTGAGTTTTGTGACATTTCTGTCACCAAGTCAATTGATAATTGACAAGTAATATTTCCAAGAACGATTCAGAAGAAACAGATAAAATGATGGGTTGCACACTTCACATCGTATCTATCATATTCATCAATAAGGCAACATCTTGATCACGGCGCTCTCTTAACACTCACACAGTAAATGTTAAGTGAGGCTTAAGTCATCCAGCAGGTGGATAAAACAGGGCAGCAATGTTTTGTTCCCATCACAAGCCTTTATGCTTGGAGGATTTTATATGAGATAAGGTGTATAACTTTTTTACTTTTTTACTATAACTTTTTCTACAGCTCAACACAGCTAAAAAAAATACTTGACAAATTAAAATGTTCTATCTCTTCTTTCATAAGAGATCCTGACCTTGAGCAACAACCCCTCAACTTGATGGAAAAAACAATAAAAGTACTCCAGGATCTTCTGATCCACAGTCTGCTTCTACTTTGTTACCGTGACACTGGACAAAATCAGGACACATTTCATTAGTTGAGAAATTATTCAGTGTGAATCAGCACTATTTCAAAATGAAATTTACTTCCAAGTGAGAGCAGAGGACAGCTGTCAGACGAAGTTCAAAAATCTGACATGTATGTAACATCCTGTGAACAAAACACTGGTGGACAGGACAGAGAGACGCAGCCACTAAACGTCTGTGTGGAGAAACATCTGACCATAAATAGGCACATGAAATGCATTCATGAATCAAGCAGGTGCTGTTTCTCAGAACAACTTTGGGGTAGACGCACATGTTCAAGTTGCATAAAGTATCTTAACAAAATCTTTTTCTTTGTACTTAAGATTTCCTAAAAATAAAGTTAAAACAAATGTAACTTAATGCACGTCTTCAAGAAACATCTTTTAATAAGATTAGCTACATACACTAGCCAGCCAACCTTTTTACATCAGGCCTACGAAAAATCAGTTCTACTTGTTGAAAATAAATTGTCATCGCTCGTAGTTTCATACAAAATAGGGCTGGATCTGCTGTCATCTCCGTTAGTCTGAGTCTCTGTAACGGGTCGCCTCCGGTGATGTTCACCCATCAGATTTTCTTCCGGACGCTGAAAGCCACCGAGTTCCCGTACAGCAGCCGGTCCCGCTCCCGCACCTCCTCCTGCAGCTTGGCCTCGGCCACCCGGAGCTGGCGGATGGTCGCCTTCATCTCCTTCATCTTCACCTCCATCAGCGCGATGATGTCCCGCTGCTCGTTCAGTTTCCGCAGCAGCTCGGTGGACGTGGTGCCGGTGGTGAGCGAGTACGAGTGGTCCAGCGGGCTGCTGGTCACACTGACGTACTGCACGGGCGGCTGGTGCGCGATGGACGCGGTTTCGACCGACGAGTCGTCGGCGGTCAGCTCGTCGGCACTGCCGATCGGCGCGGTGTAACAAGTCCCCTCCGACTGGGCAGGCAGCCGCGCCGTGCCCAGGTACTCCCCGTTCTGGCCTATCTGGACCACGGTGATGCTGTCGTCGCTCGCCTCGCCGCCAGCATTGCCCTCGGCTCCTTCTGCCGTGCCGCCCCGCACGCTGGTGATGACAACCCCGGAGGTCGCTGCGGCGGCGGGGGCAGGAACCGCCGCGGACACCTTCCTGCCTCTGCCCCGCCGGCTCCTGCGCTCATTCACGCCCCGCAAAGGGAAGAGGGACGGTACTCGGATGGTGTAGGTCTTCCTCCCGCCGGCGAAATGCACGCTGCAGACTCGGTGTCCCGTGGTGGGCTGGAAGGTGCTGAAGCAGCCGCTGACCCCGGCCCGGGAGATGTTCCTCAGCCACAGCTCCCTCAGCGTGGTGTCTTTAGGAAATGTGTAGAAGCGCAGGTCCCGGTCCCGGTGCGAGTTGTTGTAGCAGCCAGGGACACAGCAGGTGAACCCGGGCATGTTTACTTTGACGTCACTGCTAAAAACACGGTCTTCGGGTCAAGTTTGGGTTATTTTATTGTTGTTTCTTTATTCTATGCGTTGTTATAAACCTCGGTGGCCTGCAAGCGGAACTACACGTCCCACAACGCTAACGACTTCCTGTTTATTTTTCACCGAAAGTGAGCCGCTCTTCTTCGTACGACGACTGAATCCACCACAATTTCTCCGGACCCAAAGCACGCAGAGCTTGTACTTGTGCTGAATTCGAGGCCGGTGTTTTATTTTCGGTGGCAAATGTCTAGTTTTTGTTCTTCGCAGTGTTATCAAGCCAACTGTCCTCCACTGAGAACTAAAAGTCCCATAATTCCTTGCGCTCCCCGTCCCAGTCCGCCAGTGACGTACCGCCCCTGCTGGTCAGCGTGTGGTAACGCACGTCTGGGCTCAGCTACAAGAACAGCAACTTCATACATTAACGTTTTAAATAATCATCTGTTTGCAAGGGAAATGCTTTACAACTATCTGTTTACATTAATGCAGATATTATTTACCATGAATAATAAAAAGGCTCTGCGCACCCACACAGGAGTTTTAAATTGCACTGGCTGATTAAAGCTCTAGTCATGTTATAGTTAGGTAGAGCTGTCCTGGGAATTACCTGATGTAACCAAACTCTATGAACTAATAAGTCCTGGGAACAGGTTAGATTAGGCAGCATAAGTAATGTGAAGGCTGGGTGTTTAAAAGCTTCAAATTCAGAATGTCCAAATAAAGCTGTTAAATCACCTCATCCTCATATTGAACACATCTAAACACAAATTAGTAGTGTTCAATATCCACCCACAAAAGTGCAAATTAAATCAAAGATTTCTTTTTGTTGATTTATTTTATTAGTTTTCGAGGAAAGAAAAAAAAAAGACAATAACAAATAATAATGATGACATGACACTGAAGTTAGTTTACAAAAAAGGAAGAAAGAAAAAAATAAAAGTATAAAATAATTTTGTATATACAAACCTAACTAAATGGATACAAAGAAATAGTGGTTAACGTTGTAGGCAATAAAGACTCGTGATAATATGGAAATCAAAGATGTAATGGTTAATTAATTAATTTGAATCTGTTTCCTTCCACTGCTTTGACAATCTTGCCATCTGAAACAGCGCACTGTGCAGCCATGCATGTGGTAGTAACCTTTATCAGCCACCTGGTGGCCTTGTAGATTCCTCTTGTATGATTGTGTCTGTGGTGGCAACCACAGTGAAGTAAATATCTCATGACAAAAGTCACCTTCCAAGCAACACTGGTGACAATGTACACACAATTACAAAAATAAGACCAAACCTCATTAAAATTGGGAGGGGTTTTTTATGTACATAATATTTTGACAAAAGTAGATAACAGATATACTGTACATGCAATTCGATATATAATTATTAATGTTTTAAGTGATGTAGATTTGGAGCTCAAAGCCTTTTTCTAAAACTTCGTCTCTTTGGCATCTTCACGTACTCCTCATCCTGCGTTTTCTTCCTCAGACTGCCAAAGTTACCAAATGAGAACATAAATGTCCCTCAGGGTTCCCTTTTTCTTTTTTTTCTTTAAAACAATTCTTAATCTTTTCAATAACTTAATATCAAGTTTTGGGACTACCCAATGGCAGTGTAATGTAAATAAACTAATCAAAAATTGTTAAGTTAGGTTTAGAGTTTATGGAGTCTGCATAGTTGCATTTTACTCTGTTAAATCTTGATGTAGTCTTTTTTATTTCATTTGAATTTACTTTTTATAAGAATGTACATTTTCATGTAAAGTACTAGCAGTGCTATTTAGAAGCATAGAGAGTTTATTCTCAGTAGTTTGTTTGTAGTGGTTGACCCCTGGACAGGGTCATGTGCGTGTTTCTCAAACAAATTCTGTATGGCACGTGTTAAACTTTGCACGTGTGCACATCGATGAAATTCTTAGCTAATGTTATAAACATGTCATGAAACCCTGAGCCAAAATCTAGTTCTAAGAGCTTTATTATGTCAGGTAATATCATGGTCGCATGCTGGATATTCCTAATAAAGTTGTATTTAATCAAATTGACACAAATGGCATTGTTCCAGCAAAGGAGGACTGGTTGCTCTGGACTTTTTGTTTTCTGAACTTTTAGGCAAGCGTACATACATAGGGCGGGAGGTGGGGGGTCAGTAGGGCCCTGACAGCAATTTCTTGCCCCCTAACAAATTAATAATGACTCAAGACTGAAGCCAAGCAGACAGTTAAGAATAAGTTAGCTATCAGTAATAATATAAATTCCAGACTTTGTATTAGGCTTCAGTCAGATTATTAAAATTGTATTTATTTTCTCAAATTGTCTACCAGACAATATATATACTCTATATTAGAGGTCCTAATGCAGGCCTAATTGGGCCATGAGAAAAATGAAACATGAAAAGAAACATATAGGGCTACATGTATATTATACAGTAAGTATAACCCAGACTGTACTATACAGTTCATTCTACAGACACCATAATAGGTCTCTTTAAATGTGTTTTTTGAGTAACCTTAGCAATTGTACCCCATAATATTTAAAATGTTAATTTATAGAAATACCCTAAAATAAAATAAAAAAAACAGTTTACATGGAGTTACTTTTTCAAAGGAGGTTGTACAGGCTAGCGCACTGAATCATGGGAAAACATGGTGCCCGGTAAAAAGAAAGCTCTTGTCCCAGCGGCGGCGCACCTACATTAGTTACATAAGTTCATCTACAGTATTTTTTTAGTTACCTAACTTTCACCTGCAAAATAACGTGTTTCACAGAAACAGCTTTACGAGTGTTTGGTGTTGACATCTAGCCGGAGGCGTCTCCGTGCCCCTCGCCTGGTCCTCCGCTGGTGACCCATCTCCAGCCCGGGTAGGGTCTCTGGCCTCCCCCCGGTCCCGTCGTCTCAACTGAAGTTACCATTAGCAACTGGGCAGCGCCCGGCGGAGCGCCCGCAGCCGCCGTCGACGACGTTGTCCTGGTGATTACAGGAGGTGGGTAATATTGTATTTCACCACGAGTTGTTTTTTACACCAAGTTCGAACACCGACAGATAAGTTAACTTTAGATAGCAACTCTATGAAGTACCTACGTTTATCGGGATCTTTCTGAGTTCGCTTTCCGGCTGTTTGGCCGGCTAGCTGAACATGCTAGCTAGTCTAGCTAGCCCAGTGTGTGTGTGTGTGTGTGTGTGTGTGTGTGTGTACCATAGTTATCCAGCACATAAGATCGTATTAGTTAAAGCAGTGGCCACTTTCCGCAAGTTTGTGCCAATGCCGAACTGCTACAGCTCACGACAGCGACAATTCGGTGTGTCGTGGCTTTGTTACCTGACCGGCCGACGGCAGCACGGCTGGGTTACTTTCCATTGGTGTCTCTGTGTGTGTGAGAGAGAGAGTGAGGCTTCAGCCGCTGTCAGCCTGGTAAATGTATGTTTGTTTGGCAAAAGGTGTTTGAGCCCCGAGGTGACGCAGTGTGAAGAAGGGAGAGCTTAGTTCTCAAAGGCTACACGGGTAAAAGCAGGTGCACAGGCACTCAAGTCAAGGATGCATGTTATTTAATGTTGTTGGATAAATTGTTGACCAATTCAGCTGTTCTGTGTGAAAGTTTTTGTACTTAAATGTACATAAGGTGCACTTGCTTCAGAGGTAGAGATGATGTTGACTTTTGGTGGGTGTGGAGCTTCTGAGGAATGGTATGTTAACTATGTAGCAGGACACAATGTAAGTAGCTGTCAGAGATTGCTGATAAAAAAAAAAAAAACTAGTTTAGACCTCCGCCAGACATGTTTGTCCTGTTTGTTGGTACAGACACTAGGGCTGGGAGATAAATGGATAATATAGATAGTGTGCTATAAGACAAGTTATTGTCTGTGGTTTTGGTTATCGTAACATTGTGATATACATTCATGTCTTAAATCCTGCATTACAGTGAAGTGATTTTCTGAACTTTCTTTTTTAGCTGCTTTTGCTGAATGAACAGTGATTGCTGTTACTTTAAGTTTAAGTATTGTATGGAAACGGCATAAAACAACATAAAATGTGTGATGTTTGAATTTGTCAATGTCACCTGGCTTCATTAGTCTGTTCTTTTATTTTTACAGGTACAGTAAGCTCTCCTTGATTTCCAGACACGATAAAGGCCTTGACAGACAAGTGGATTGTAGGCTGTTGGGATGTTTGTGAGGCTGGCCATGGTTAACACGTAAGGTCGCAGTGAGTGGCACTGCCATGTTGCCAGGAGTCGGTGTATTTGGCACGGGGAGCACAGCCCGAGTGCTGGTCCCGTTGTTGAAAGCTGAAGGGTTTGAGGTTCATGCACTCTGGGGGCGAAGTGAGGAGGAAGCGTGCTGCTTAGCAAAGGAGCTTGGCATCCCATTTCACACCAGCCGATCTGATGACGTCCTGCTGCACCAAGATGTCGACCTTGTTTGCATCTATATTCCACCCTCAATGACAAGGCAGATTGCTGTCAAAGCACTGGGTAAGAGGTCACAAACACACAACAGCCACAGTTTATTTTTGTTTTTTACAGAATTCAGAATATCTGGGTTTATGTGAATGATGACGCTCAAATCAGCTCAGTTTTCTTCTTTAACACCAGGTTCAGGTCTTATATTCCAGTTTCCACTTACTCTGGATTTGCATCGGAGTTATACAAATTGTCCCAGCTGGGCGTGGCAGGTCGGCTCTGGAACAGATCTGAAATTTTTGACCGTAATGACAGTACTCCCCAAAAGATGCATATACTGAAAATGGCTGCATTCTTCTGTAATGTATTTCTCAGGTTTTATCCTTGAGATGCGATTAATGGCGATCATTGCCATGACCACAGGGAACGTAGTAATTTGAGAGGGGAAAAATCCAAACCAAACTTACAGACAAAAACTTATTCCCCACATCTCACGTCGGTTAGAAACACACCTGATCAACACATTGTCGTATGAGAGGAGAGTAGATCTATAAAGTTGACTTACTGTATCTGATGGAATTCCTGAGTGTTGACCTCAGCTTCCTGTTTTAGTTGCAACTTCCTGAGTGTGTCCCCACCAAAGTACTTATCCACAGCACTACTTCCAAAGGGCACTGAAGGCCACTGATCTCCATATATGAAAACTATGCCCACCCTCTGTGCTATCACATGTGGTTGCAGGAGAACATTGACTTTGTTTATTCATACCAAACTCCAGGAACTGGGCAGTAATGCCATCTAAGGCAATCAACTCCACAGTGTGCTTTAAACACCAAGTCCACCCTACACCTTCAAATCATATTGAATATACACTCCGTTGCCATTTTAATGGCACACTTAGCTAAAACAAATGCAGTCTAATACAACAGCTCTACAATAAATCCTACCATTTTGTGTTAAATCAACTTTACGGTCATTTTGGAGGCTCTAAGTTGGTTTGTGATGCTGGTAATTGTATTGCAGTTTTCTGAGAGCTGAGAGAAATTGTAGCTGAGGGACGTATCGAATAAACGACACAAAAATGCGAAATACTCGCCTGCGAATATTTACTCTTCTACATCCAAAAGTAAACTAATCTACTCACTATCCTGCATCCGGCGGTGCTGCTCCACACGTTGTCCTTGAGTTCATAGTCTTTATAATTTTTGTATTCTTTGTCATATAATACAGGGTGATGAGAAACAAACATTCAACAGGTCCGGTTGATGCCTTTATTTGCAGTGCGAAAGCTCAGAAAAGTCGACCTTGCTTCGAAAAGAAATTTCATCGCTTTTTCACCACATAATATTTGATTTCTGTGTGAAAGTACTCATGACAAAAACGAGCTCTAAAAAAATATTGACATGCGAATTAATCGCACGAAAAAACACCTCCGGTGTGTAAAGGCCATAAAACATAATCACTAATTAAAGTTAGATTAAGGACAATAGTGAGTGAACACAATGCTCACCTGCAACATAAAAGATTAATTCAAAGAAGGAAATAAATTGCTTAACCTTTTTTGTTGCTCTGGTTGCAAAACAACACAATCAAAAATCATAGGATTTGTGGGAGTGAGAGATTTGCAAAATTTACAATTCTAGTATTCTCATTGCCTTTATATCAGAGATCATTTGAATTCAGTTTCATCTGAATCATAATAACTCCCACCTTTCCCCCCTGTCTTTCTGCAGGTATAGGTAAGAATGTTGTGTGTGAGAAAGCTGCAACTGCTGTGGACTCATTCAAGATGGTGACCGCAGCCAGATACTACCCCCAGCTGCTCAGCATTATGGGTAATACCCTGCGCTTCCTGCCAGCTTTTGTTGCAATGCGGCAGCTGCTGGTGGAGGGATATGTTGGTGAAATGCAGGTGTGTGATGTCCGAGTGTACGGCCCCAGCCTCCTGGACCAGTCGTATGGCTGGACGTGTGAGGAGCTGATGGGAGGAGGCGGTCTGCATACTGTCGGCTCTTCCATCATTGACCTTTTAAGTTACCTAACCGGTGCACGAGCCCATCGTGTTCATGGCTTACTGCGGACCTTTGTACAACAAAATGGTTTGATCCGAGGCATCCGCCGCGTCACCAGCGATGATTTCTGTTTCTTCCAGATGTTGATGGGTGGAACTGGGTCTAGCTCCGGTGGTGTGTGTTGCACTGTAACCTTGAACTTCAACATGCCAGGGTCATTTTTGCACGAGGTTATGGTAGTTGGATCCACTGGGAGATTGGTTGCCAGGGGGACAGAACTGTATGGTCAACGCAATGGGAGTAAAGGTGAGGAGCTGTTGCTAGGCGACAGTGGGTGGGTGGGACCAGAGGTGAAAGAGATGCCCCTGCCTCACCTGCAGGGGCTGAGCTCCATGGTAAAGGCACTGAGACAGTCTTTTCAGGCTCACGAGGAGCGCAGGTCATGGGCGCGAGGACCGGTTGCCATGGCACCAACATTTGAGGATGGTCTATATGTGCAGACGGTGGTCGAGGCAGTGAAACGGTCCAGCTGTAGTGGAGAATGGGAGTGCGTTGAGATCATGAGTCAGGAGCCAGATCCGAATCACAACCTGTGTGAGGCTCTGCAGAGAAATAAGAACTAAATATATTTATACACCCAGTGCAACTACTATATGTGTCTGACAAAACTGGGCTCTGAATGTTTTTCCTTTAATTCAGCTGCTGACGCAGTTTACATTACCCATGACTACTTTTTGGATTTTCACATTTTGAGCAGAATATTCTGGTTAAGAAAACATAACTGTGTTGTGGATGTTAGTACCCTCACAGTTGTGATTTGTTTGTACACTTAACTTGTTAACCACAGCTCCATTATTCTTATTATTCTATATTATTGTATTATTCTTAGCAGAAGATATTATAGTAGATGTGTATTTAGTTTAAGTTTACCTGTGTCCTGTTGATTACCTGTACCATGCCAAGAAGTAGACACAGCCCTTATTCTCACTGAAGCTTGAAGTCATGACCGCAAGTTTCCAGCTAAATAAGGTTGATATATGTCACCTGTTGGTAAGGCACCACACCTATGTCAAATATTGACCAAGAGAAAAATTAATAAGCTTATAGCATATCCTTGTGATTGGACAAGAGCACAGCTCTTCCTGAGGTATGCAGAACATTTTTGAATATTTCTTCTTTTAGAATTTTTTTTTTTTTAGTTGTCAGACCATCAGTGTTTGGAGATTAGGATACACCAATAAATAGTTTACTAGACATCAGCACTATTTAAACAAAGATGTTAGTGCACAAACATACTTTCTTCTAACAACTCAGTTTTGGGTCATGACCAACCACAACATTTTTGTACTTTATCAGTTAGTAAATTATAACTTTCACAATTTGTCCAAGCCTCGAATTTAGTAATTTGGTTCATATTAAAAACCATCTGTTAGTGTACAGTCTAACATTTTAATGTCTATTGTACATTTAGATGTTGATGTATTTTGGAGTTAATTTATTCACACCAATAGCACCTTATTCTGAAAGGCAGTGTTTACGTCAGACATGAATGTGATTATCTAAGCGTGAGGATGATTTGTCTAACAAAATGTGACTGGCAGAATTCAAATGATGCTCCGCTGGAGCTCAACCTCTGTAAAATTCAGAATAAGAATAATGGAGCTGTGCAAAGTTTAGTTTTATTGTTGTTATTGTTGTTGTTTTGGAATGTGTAATAATACATACATATAATACATACATACATTTAAAAAGTGGAAAAGATTGCAAGAGGGGCTTGTAAGTTTTTATGTTATGACATGCCATGGCATACATAAAATACCAGGGATTGAGTAAAATAAGCTATGTGGAAAACACATTAATGAAAAGTCTAATTTGTAGCATTGCCCCTCAAGTGATACTTCATCTTAAATCTTTATTTTGAGTATCACTCACATACTGTAGGCTAGAAAAGTGTAAGAAGTTTCTTTCTTCACAGACAGAGCAGCTGGAATTCATGACTGTTTCAATGGATTTCAGTAGTGACGCGTTTTCGTAGAGGTGTCAAAACTGTCTAAACTTCAAACCACTCCTGCATCATCCATATGCTCAGTATGTTTAGTCACCATCTCATCAAAATATACTTATTCCAAATAAATACACTACTTCAAGAAGTTTCAAGGAGGGTGATAGGGCAACGCAGACGCAGTGTTTTTAGTAATATTTTGGGTAAATGTTGATTGTATGCAACAAAAATAACAGGAGCTGAAGTGGATTATGCCTCAGAGAAAAGGATTTATATGGATGTTTGACACCTGTTTTCTTGTCACCAATGGTAATCCATTTAACTACTGAAACTAACTGTGAAGAAGCAAACTACCAACCTTTAACAGCCACCTTCACATGCTTACACAGGGTGCGCATTTGATGCTCAAAGGAGGGATTTTAGGAGGATCACATTAAACCTTACATTAGCAGAAACAGGTTTGTCCTAGAAATTACACATTAGTGACCTTTTATTGTTAAACTATCAAAGTTTTAGAAACAAAGCCTGAGGGTTGTTTACATGTGTTAACCATTGAAGTGATTTTATATGTTTTTACAAGATTTTGTTTCATGCAATCTGTGCATTTAAAGTTATCACAGATGTTTAAACCCAGAGAGTGGGGCTACCATCCACCCCCTCACACCCTTCATCCTGAAACCTTACTGATCTTTTCATTGAGTAGAACCACTGGATTTGACGTGTGTGAGAGTATAAATGTGTGCCTCTCGAGCGTGCTCAGACCAAGAGGAGGAAGTGTTAAAAAGTTTACAGTAGTAGTCACTCACTGCATCTCAGTACTGCTGAAAATCCTAATAATGGTGAGACAGTAGGTGCTGAAGAAGTGTACTGGTTTGATTCGATTGGTCTGTTCCCTTCTTAGACCCACGCAGCATCTGCAGATAAGGATACATACATGTTACACGCTTACCTCACGCTATCCCAACAGTGCTTTACAAAAACAATACATCAAGTTTACATGTCTTCACACATCACATCACATTTACCTGCAAGATGTTCCATAACCCATCACTATTAAAATACATTCCTGGTTTCCACCTTCTTGTTAACAGATGTTGTTTTTTTGCACTGATAACTGATAAAATGCCACATATTTAATACGCAGTTTAATGCTTGTACCAGCCAGCTCACTGCAAAAACGAATTTAACATTTGTCTGTATAAGGAAGACTTTTTGTATTTATTTATGTCTTGGTGTGGAGAAAGTTTCCCATCGTTTATTCTGTTCAGTGTTTGTGTTGTCAGCCTGTGAATTTCTGTTTAAAGCTGTAATATTTATCTTGTTTAGATTTAGTGTTGTTTTAATTGATAATATGGCTTTTTGTGCACAATGTGTTGCATTTAAGTTGGGAAACTGTACTGTTCATCTGCCTGACAGACATTTCCTTTAATAAAACTTTAATAAACAGTTGTATTCATTTAGTGTCAGTTTATTAATTCTGTAAAAAAAAAAGCTACCTTTACTCGCCAGTCAAGTCTTTGCATTCATGTGGGAATTACAGAATCTGTTTGCTGAAAACAGCTTTTTATGCGTAGAACTTCACTGTGCCTGTTTTCAAAGTGCAGGTTTTCTGGAAACTATTCTGTTGTCTAACATTAGCTTTACGTGAGAACTTTGTATACTGCACCACAAGACATCAAAATACAAAGCAGCAGAAGCAAATAAGGATTATACCCTCAATTGGTAGTTTATTAGGTACACCTAGGTAAATCTAGTTCACTAACTAGTGTTCCAAATAAACTGGGTGTAAGCTCTAAATTCATTTATTCATTGAGCTCTAAATAAAAACAATGGTCCAATACTAGAAATATATCATCTTAATTCATAGTATAGCTGCATCAGTTTACATAACTACAATTTAAAATAGTAGTAGGATGCCTGATATATTGACAAATGAGAGTTGAAATTTTGTTTTTCAAGCACAACCATAAATACAGACCAAAACAAATTTAGAAAATCTACATGTGCAAATATGACATTCAAAAATAAACTTCTGGTGACAGAAATCATTATTGGGATATATTTGTTAATTGTTTCATAATGCCCTTCTTTTGCCTTTGGGGGAGGAGGAAATGTTAAATATATATATATATATATATATATATATATATATATTATGATATTTGTACACAAGTTCCCCGTGTTGTGTTACAAGATCTGCTAATGATGTGGGAGTTTCACATGTAGTTTGGCCCGCCCAGGATATGACGTTAGGCGGCAGCACTACATCATGGGGGCAGAGTGTAGCACGTAACGTAAACACAGCTATCGCCAGCGGTGTTGTAGTTGTTATTTTGGTATAAAGCCGATACTTTTTGGTGTAAATGACATTGTGTCTTCGTGTCAGTCGTAGCTACGACGCTGAGTGTGAGCAGCGCCTGATGTGGAAGCCAGAAACTTCTGTCGGCGTACGCGTGTTGACAGCCCGGAGCCGATGGTCCGTAAAAGAAGCGTAGTTTGGGGCTTTTTCAAAACCGTCGACTCGGAGTCGGTCCAGTGTCTGCTCTGCATGTGTAATCTGGTCAGACATAGCCAGGGCACCACCACGACCATGCTGAGGCACCTGCGCGTCAAACATCCCACCGAGGTCGTGAAGATAAGTAAGCGGCGGGTACGTGAAACTGCTTCCACCACGGAGACGGACAGTGAACAGTTCTGCTCCGGTATGGTAACTTCAATCATCTGCTCCTACCTTCAACACCTTTACACGCTTCTTTTTTTTTTTATCATAATAATAAGCAATCAAACAATCTAGCCATCGTTAATGTTGTCATTAATAAGAATGAAAATGTGTCACAGTTTGTTTTTTTTGTTTGTTGGATTTCTGCAGTCGTGTCTGATAATCTGCTTTTGGCTGCAAGAAACATCATGGCTGTGTAGCAGTCTGTCATAGCATACTACAATGGGAGTTATGTTAATGAGTCTGTGGTAAATTAAACCAATCAATCAAAGGTATTATGTTACATGTCCGTCCATAGAGGACAGTTAGTCAGTCAGCGTGTCATCTTTTTCTGTCACATCTGAAATAATAAGAATCCAGTGAAACAGCAGGTTATCATAATAGTGCTGTAATAATTAGTTATTAAATCAAGTCATTGATCAGGACAAAATTAATCACCAACAATTTTGTTTATAGATTAAGTCATTTACCAAGCAAAAATGCTAAGTATTTGCTTCTCAGATGTGAGGCTTTGCTGCTTTTCTCTGTTTTGACATCATTATAAATTGGGTTTTGGACTGTTGGTCAGACAAAACAAGCTATCTGAAGGTGTCACATTTGGTCTCTGGGAACTTGTGATGGGTATTTTTTTACAATTTTCTGACATTTTATACACTGAACAAATAATAAATTATTTAAACAAATCATATCAACATATTAATCAATAATGAACTGTTAGTTGCAGCCCTAATTATAACTTTTTTTCTCTTATTTAGTGGAAGTCGCACTGGAGGATGGAGACTCTGATATCATTACCACGGGGAATGAAGCTGATATTAATACTGCTATTGATAGCATCCTGGCAGCTTCAGGTCCAGCAGAGCAAATGACGCTTGAAGATGTGAGTGATGACCCCCTTGTGAGACACAGACGAAATAAACGGAGCTTGATTTGGAGGCACTATGAGCGCTTGGACAGTTTGGATGCTGCTCGTTGCCGCATTTGCATGAAGAAGTTACAGTGCTATGACAGCGGCAGCACCAGCAACCTGCGTCGACACATGTCAAAGAGACACCCGGCAGTGTTTTCTCAGCTGGTGGTCGATAGGAAGAACCCACCACTGTCCCACTCATTATCACAGGGCTCAAATGCTAACGGTGACACATCGACACCACCAGAGACTGTTGGGGGGGCGACCGAGAAGAGGCCGTTTTCAGGTAATGTTTTATGGCTCATTGCTGTTTGTGTGTGTGTAATTAATTCTGACTTTTTAAAAGGCATCTTGCTGAATAAGGGAAGTATACACTGATGCACCATAACATTATGACCACTGACAGGTGAAGTGAAGAACATTGATTATCTCGTTACAATGGCACCTGTCAGTGGGTGGGATATATTAGGCAGCAAGTGAACATTTTGTCCTCGAAGTTGATGTGTTGTAAGCAGGAAAAATGGGCAAGCGTAAGGTTGTGAGCAACTTTGACAAGGGCCAAATTGAGATGGCTAGACGACTGGGTCAGAGCATCTCCAAAACTGCAGCTCTTGTCGGGTGTTCCTGGTCTGCTGTGGTCAGTACCTGCCAAAAGTGGTCCAAGGAAGGAAAACTGGTGAACCGGCGACAGGGTCATGGGTGGCCAAGGCTCACTGATGCGTGTGGTCCAATCCAACAGAAGAGCTACTGTAGCTCAAATTGGTGAAAAAGTTAATGCTGGTTCTGATAAGGTTATATATTTCACCCTGTAAATGTCTATAAAAAAAAGAAGAAAATATGAAGTAAATATGAAGGTAAAACATTGTCCACTTCGAACATTATTTAAGTATTTATGTACTTGTGTACTCAACCACTCAAGTACTTGTGTTGTCACTTGATTCTCTCAGTAATTTTAAGAAAGCAATGTGAGTGGATGAATCTGCTAAATTAACATAAAAAAATAATAATTTTGCTGCTTTTCTCTGTTTTGACATAATTATAAATTGGGTTTTGGACTGTTGGTCAGACAAAACAAGCTATCTGAAGGTGTCACATTTGGTCTCTGGGAACTTGTGATGGGTATTTGTTACAATTTTCTGACATTTTATACACTGAACAAATAATAAATTATTTAAACAAATCTTATCAACATATTAATCAATAATGAACTGTTAGTTGCAGCCCTAATTATAACTTTTTTTCTCTTATTTAGTGGAAGTCGCACTGGAGGATGGAGACTCTGATATCATTACCACGGGGAATGAAGCTGATATTAATACTGCTATTGATAGCATCCTGGCAGCTTCAGGTCCAGCAGAGCAAATGACGCTTGAAGATGTGAGTGATGACCCCCTTGTGAGACGCAGACGAAATAAACGGAGCTTGATTTGGAGGCACTATGAGCACTTGGACAGTTTGGATGCTGCTCGTTGCCGCATTTGCATGAAGAAGTTACAGTGCGGCAGCACCAGCAACCTGCGTCGACACATGTCAAAGAGACACCCGGCAGTGTTTTCTCAGCTGGTGGTCGTTAGGAAGAACCCACCACCGTCCCACTCATTATCACAGGGCTCAAATGCTAACGGTGACACATCGACACCACCAGAGACTGTTGGGGGGGCGACAGAGAAGAGGCCGTTTTCAGGTAATGTTTTATGGCTCATTGCTGTTTGTGTAATTTAATATTTGTGTTTCTTGATTCTCTCAGTAATTTTAAGAAAGCAATGTGAGTGGATGATTCTGCTAAATACAGTATCCAAGATTGTAATAAGACTAAACATATGACCTTCTCCTTCCCTCTTCTTACAGGTGCGTTGAAAGTTTCAAGAGCGTCTGAAGGAGAGAAGCGTGTGTTTAGGAGAGAGCAGGAGGTGATCGAAGCTCTGAGGAGAGCGCAGAGGGAGGAGGCTCGGGCTCTGGAGCATCAGAGGGAGCTGCTCGAGAAGCTGCGTGCAGTGAATGCCAGGGAGGCAGCTGCAGAGAGGGAGCACATTGAGTCATTGAGGAAAGCACAGGTGGAGGAAGCCACGGAGTTGAGTAGACAAAAAGAAGAGCTGCAGAAGGAAAAGGCAGAGCTAGAGAAGAAATGGGAAGAGCTTCAGCAAGAAAGAGAAGAACTTCTCTTGTTTTCCAGAGGACAGCAAGCCTCCTGACTCTGTTACAACAGGACTGTCATGTTGCTGTCATCAGTGATTTCAGGTTTTCTATAAATGCTTTGGGACTAATTAAAATCTCATTGTGTGATGTCCTGACTTCACTCTGTGAATAGAAATGTGATCCAGGACAAAGCTTTCCCTCCCCACCTCATACTGCATTCACTCAAAAAGCAATTTTCAAATACAGTAGGCAGAGACTGGCTATAAAATGTCTGTGTTGCTTCTCACTCTTCAGGTCTGCAGTACAGAATCAGGCTAGTTGCACAAATGATCATCATAAGTTTGTCTTATTGTTCAGATTTGCTAATTGGCAATCAAGTTGAAGTGCTGCCATTAGAAACTGATAAACATCAGAGGCCGTCGCATTGTTACAACATTTGAGACGTGAAAATATATATATGTATATATATTTTTTTTTTTTACTCTGGCTACTGTGAGGGCTTGAACTGATCAGCCAAACTAATTTGCAACTTAATTGATTCATGTTTTTTCTTTGTTTTTTTTCCTACCACAATACACCACATTGTCACTAACAAGTGGAGTGATCCTGTTATGAAACTTAATTGATCTTGTGACTTGCATTGAGTCTCTTGTAGAGACTTGAAAATTCACTATAAGAGCAGCATCATCTGTGTTGATCAGATTATATGTATTATATTATTATATATACCTGTCTGCTGTATTAGGCACAGTTGGCCTTGTTCTTTAGGCTTTTGAAGTCAAAATGAAATGCCATTTTGAGAGCATCATCTTTTCATTATTTAACCTTTTTGTTGAAAGGATGTTTATTAAAGACGTAATGTTGGGAGGGATCATTTAAAAGTGTAAACCAATGTTTACAGTTTTAATTTTGGTTTTATACTCCCATTGGAGCATTGTGGGCTCATCTGTTCTACAGGAACACTGTAATGACATTAAAATTTTGATGTGTAAGAGAATATTTTGATGAGAAATTTGATATTTGCACACTCTTTATTAAATCAACACATCACTAATGTGTCAATCCTTCAGGACCCTAACCAGGGAGTTAATAACCTATAGCAGAGTAGTTTTTATTAGGACCTATTTTCTTCTGAAGTTGGAAAATGCGTACAAGGTGGTAGTGAGATCAGATTTATCCCAAGTAACTGGGATATTGTTCCTGGGAATACACATTAAAATACTATTTAGGTTTTCAAATGTAATTTTTGATGCTTTGAGCACCAAAAATGAAATTATGTGCCCCTCCAGTGTAGATTCTTCCAAACCTCAGCAAATAAAACCAAAGCTTGATTATCAAGCATACAAAGTGGGCAACAGACCCAGGGCTCAGACCCCCAGGTGCCCCAAGGGCCCCATGATCACTGTGTGACAATAAGTCTGATTATTTAATTAATTGAAAATTTGTTTGATAATCTGCACAACTCAAGAGCAGTATAAACGGAAATAATAAGGGCCTTAAATCAAGCCTCTGTTGCCATTCTAGGATTAAATTACAACGCATGCGTAGTAGCTAAATCTTTAATACCCAGAATTTGACTTCTCAGGTAGTGCTTATGCCGTGCCACGGTAAACCCAACCAAAAATAAACGGCATTGTGTGGGTTTATGTTGTACATGATTAAGGACAATGTCGCGGTCGTGCTCGGTGTTACGTTCACCCGATTTCAAGACGAAGTGGCGGCGTGTGATCTCCGCAGCCCACCTTGTCCTACGAGCAGGCGCTGCCTGACAGACTAAACCCAGGAAGTACCTGCTCGTGGCTGACGTGGCGGAAGATGGCCGACAGCGGACCCGTGGCGGCGAGGAGACGCGACTCTGGCTCCGTGTCCTCTGCGAGCATGGAGACCATCTCGGCCCTGACGGAGCTGGAGGACCTGGAGAGAGTTTACCAGCAGCTCTGCGCGGAGGAGGTTCGTAGAAACGACCGTGAACGGCCGCTTGTCTGACGTGTGAACTTCCGGGACCTTCTGGCCCAAAACACTGCTGAGGGAAAGAGCCGCACTCTGTTAAATCATGGCCAAATGAACATAAAACAGACTAAGGACCTGTCCCTGCAGGTTAGGCTAGACCTACGGTTTATTTCTATGTAATTCAGTGGTGTGCCGCTTTTATTAAGGAACATATGACAAAACAAATAAGCCCGCTCCGACCTAGAAATGTCACTTAGAAATGTTTAAGCGTGTCCTTCATCTGAAATAACTGCTCCTACTTTACAGCCCAGCACAGATCTCTTTCAGCTCTTAGTTCATCAGTTATGAATATCTGTTTTGAGACTTGTGAAAGATAGGACTTTCTGATTGACATGTATATCTGAGGAGATCATCACACTCACCAAATGAAGAAATGTGACAGTGGCTGCAAAGAAAATGACAATTTATGGGTCATTTGTGCAGAGTAAATGGTAATATCGTGTCCATATGATGGGTTTTTATCCGTGCTTTGTGTCATTAAGCACAAAAACCAAAGTAAGAAATAAATTATTGTTTAGAAATCCTGAAAAGTTTACTAGATAGAGCAAATAACATGCACAAAGGCTCCAAAAGCCCAAATTTATAAAGATGTGGAGTCCTACAATGGCCCCGTTAATGCAATAAGGTTATGCAACTCACCCTGCACTCTCCTAAACTATGTACATGCTACATAACTGACACTTCTCATCAGACATCTACATGCATAGATAGTTACTAAATATATTTGATTTCTTTAAATTATTTCTGTATGTTTTGATACAAATGAAGGCAGCTGAACGATGGATAAAGAAAAACTGACATGTTAAAATGTATTGAAGTTGTAGTGCGCTATACAGTGTGTGTGTGTATTGTGTATAAGATGCTGAAATCAAAATCAAATTGATATTTTTGTTGCTTATTACATGTTTTGTTTTCTCCTCTAACACAGAAAGAAGTGGAAGCTGAGCTGGACAGGCTGGTGGGGCAGGAGGGCACCATTCACACAAAGATGCTGGCACTGCAGAGGATGGGGTACAGTTTGTGCAGATTAGTGTACTTTGAAAAGCACCTGATGATCATTGTTTATTTGAGCTCCTTCAACCACCTCAGTCTGTGTTCTTTAAACTGTCTCTGTGCTCTATAGGCCCAACCTACAGTTGATCGGAGGAGACGCCAGTCAGCTGTCGGGCATGATCACATTTACCTGTAGCCTGGCGGAAAACGTCAGCAGCAAAGTCAGACAGCTAGACCTGGCAAAGGTAAATACACACACTTATTACATCTATCATAGATACAGCATCTATTCTGCTGTTAAACCTCAAACTCAGTTTTATTAACTTTATGTATTTGAATTTTCCTTAGTATTTTGGTGCGTAACGGTCACAATAAACGTAAGAGAAAAGAAAAAAGTACAGCAAGTCAAGAATCTTAACTATAAAATAAAAATATATGTTTTAAAATGTAAAGAGCAGTACAGTGTTTAAAACAAAGGACAGACTGTGCAAATGTTCACAGTATAAAGAATATGTCTCTTAGCGTATATCTTATTTTATGTTTGTAGACACGGCTGTATAACGTCATCCAGCGTGCTGACGACATCCTCGATCTGAAGTTCTGCACAGACGGTGTGCAGACGGCTCTACGTAACGAAGATTATGAACAGGCTGCTGCCCACATCCATCGATACCTCTCTCTGGACCAGTCGGTTATTGAGCTGAGCAGGCAGGGAGAAGAAAGTACGAGGCCTCTGGTTCTCTGTCACAGTGCATCGCTCACTATGCAATCTTACACTGCAGTGAAGAAGTACTGTGATCTTATTAGATTTTTTTGTACTTTTCTCACTGCACACTACCTAGTAATATAAATTAGCTGCAAAATAGATACAATATGTGTAGGCTTTCACTGTAACACTGCCAATGCATCATGTTTGGACAGGCAGTGCTGTGGATGCCAGTCTGATAATGCTGCAGGAGGCAGAGCAGAAACTGAAGGTCATCGTCGCTGAGAAGCTGGATGAAGCTGTAGCAGCAGTCGACCTCGCACAAGTGGAAAGGTTTTTCAAGATCTTCCCTCTGTTGGGCCTCCACCAGCAGGGCCTCGCTCGCTTTGGCCAATATCTCTGCAGTCAGGTCGGTTGTGTTTGTGGTCCTGTTTGTGTGCTCTCCTGTCTGAGTATATCTAAAATCCTCAGTTTGACTGTGGTCGAAAGATAGGCCATGGACCACGTTATTACGTTTATGGTGTGGAACCAGGGATTTTTTAAAAAGCTTTTTTTTTTTCAAATTTTGTTATTTTCTTTGCTGCACTTGAATAAAATAGTTCTGGCACATGTATTCCTTGGATGTCTATCATAGTTTGTACTTTGATGGAGATCAGATGGAGATTCTGGATCCAGTTGCAGCTTTAAAATCTAAACATTTTCTATTGAAAATGCAGTCTTGGTTGAGGTACACACTCTGGTAAAACATTTGCATTCCTTATTGTTCATTGCTTATAAATTCTATGACAACGGCCTTCTCCTTAAACAAAAAGAGAAGGCACTGAGTTAATCTGATGTTACAACGTGATTGTCAGAATTGGTTGATCATATGAGATCATGACTGTAGATCTCATAAGCCATCTTTGTTTTCTGGTCAGAAATAGTCTTTTTCACACACACATGTATTCACACAGCTTGCCTCCAAAGCTGAGGAGAACCTGCTCTTGGCTACAGGAGGAGACCTGGGCGAGAAGAGAGCACTGCTGGTATTTGCAGACACTCTGACGCTGCTGCTGGAAGGTGAGAAAACCGGCCTGATACTCTGCGTGTGTGTGCGTCTGTGTACAGGTTCCTTTGTTTGCCCGGAGTGGACTCCACTAATGTGTTGGTGTGTGTTTACAGGTATTGCTCGTGTGGTTGAGACTCATCAACCTATAGTGGAGACGTATTACGGTCCGGGCCATCTGTACACACTCATCACTCACCTGCAGCAGGAGTGTGACCAACAGGCCCAGAAAATAGTCGACAAGTTCATCCAGCAGAGAGGATACCACAACAAGGTGTGCATGACATCTGAACTGCATGAGCTGATTGTTTTTACTGCATGCCTGTACCCACTGTGAACTTGTATCTCTCCTGTAGTTTCAGATTGTCCAGAGCAGCATGATGAAGAGCGTGCCGGGGGAGAGGATCGAGCCCAGGTATTTGTGTTTGTCTCAGCAACATTCTGCTCTCCCCTCTGTGTTTGTCTCTGCTGTGTTTTTGTTCATACCTCTGTCTTACATGAACAGGGAGCTGGACCCTGTTCTGACTGAAGTAACCCTGATGAACGCAAGGGCGGAGCTCTACCTGCGCTTTTTACGTCGTCGCATGCTGGCCGACTTTGAAGTTGGGGATGCTCAGAGCGTCACACAGGGTATTTTTACAATAACATGTGGTGATGCATACCTTTTTGAGATGTGAAGCTAAAAATCTTATGTATCCAAAAGCTAAAATACTAATGAGTTTGTTTTTCCTACATTTTTGAACAGAGCATCTGCAGAATGTAGAGAAGCTATTGAAACACTGCTTGCTGAGCAGGACGATGCAGGAGCTGATTGGCTACTACATTCCAATGGAAGAGTACTACATGAGAGAGTCTGTCAACAAGGTAAATTTCTCAGCTTTATATAGTATTTGTACAGTACAGTATTTTTATATTTGACAAAATGATCTTAAAGGGAAACTCCACCAATTTTGTTTACAGGTTTTGGGAGGTATTACTGCATATTTGGAGAAAAGGTGTATAAAGCCTTTTGTGGCTCCAGAGGGAGCTGCACAAAGTCTGATAAATTGCCTCAAGTGATGTCACTTAAGTCAGTGTCAGTTGGAAATAAAGGAAAAAAATCTGAGGGTGTGGAGTTAGAAAGAAGTGAAGTTAGCAGACCTCTGTAGCCTGCTCCTCCTCTCTGCTGGAGGCTAGCGGCTCAAGGCTACATTAGCCGCTACCAGCATTTCACACCCGAAACTCCGACCAAACTGTCTGCAGTTAGAGATGCATTTTGGGTAATGTAGGCTCCAGACTTTGACAAGGAGGAAGAATGTGTGGAATAAAAAAGATGATATCTCTGGTTGTCCTGCAACGATTCTGATGATTATTTTTAAACTGTCCATCATGAGTGCGATAATGTTATTGGAGCGCAACGCAAAATTGTTGGAGTGCTCTTTTAACTTTAGCTTATTTTGGCAAACTACTCTTCACAAAGTCAAGAATGAAATGTTTAAGCTCAAAAGTATTAGTATAGTATTTGTACTGCAGATATAAAGCACTTAAATCACCAGGATAGACTCCCTGGTGTCTACGTCAGTCGCACAACAACTATTGGTTATTTGATTTCAGATTTTTTTTCCATATTCAGCTGTGGCAACAAGAATGTGCTGCAGGTTATCTATCTATTTTGATTATTTATTTTATTTATCTATGTCACATATTCTAATGTATGCAGACCTGACCTATTACACTTAAGGCTTTATGCAGAAAAATGTGCACATACTACACGCAGTACAGAATGACTTCACTATAGGAACTGTCCCTCATGAATTAACACTAATTAATTCTCTCTTTAAGAACAGATTTGAATATATAACAGATAACATACTATGAAATTGTTATCAGTGCTGTGGAAGCAATTCAAGTGTTGGACTTTTAGGAAAATAACGCTGTATTTCCCACATTAGATGTAATATTTACGCACCAGAACACATTAAATTCAATTTAAATTATCTGAATTTCCTCCTCAGGCTGTTACTATGGATACATATGAAAAGGGTCAGCTGACGTCAAGCATGGTGGACGACTGTTTCTACATTGTGAAGAAGTGCATCAGTAGAGCTTTATCCAGCTCCAGCATCGACTGCCTCTGTGCCATGATCAACCACGCTAACTCTGTGCTGGAGTCTGACTTCAGGTGCTCACTCTTTCACTTTCCAGTTGACATATTCAGTACTTTTTTTTTTTTACACTTCGTCACATCTCATGCATGTATGTGCCCCTTCCTCTCTCTCTCTTCACCTGTCAGGGAGGTGTTATATAATAAGCTGCGGCAGGGCTTCCCGGCTACGACGCTTCAGGACATCCAGCGTGGCGTCAGCAGTGCAGTCAGTCTGATGCAGAGCAGCTTGCAGCAGGGCAAGTTCAACACACTGGGCATCGAGAGCGCTGAACACGCCAAGGCTGCATTTCTGGTAAGACAAATACACACACACACACACACACACACCTCCTCGCTCTCAGGCAGTATCTTAGAAATCGTTAGCTAGACTATGACAAAAATCAAACATTCATGTTTTTTGTACAAGGCATTTTTTAAAACAGTAATTTAAGTGAGTGAATCAAATGCATGAATAACCTCTAATTTAAGTGAGGCAAGTAGTGCTTTAATTTTTAAAATGGCTCTTAGCTGAAGGAAGCATTACTTCAAAAACCTTTTAACCTATTTGTCAAAAGGTAAATTGGAATCAAGAAACGCTTAAAGGGCCATAGCCACCAGCTGGACCTTAGAGGTCCAAATGGTCTGAATCATGCTGAACCATTATCGTAAGAATCCATTTATTTTTTCCTTTCTATCTCAGGTGACCCTGAATAATGTTGAGGTGTGTAGTGAGAATATCACAACTTTAAAGAGGAACCTTGAGGTAAGTTGCACATCTGTGCCAGCACTCTGCATCTCTGATGCAATCTTGCATCTTGTCATTTATAGATTACAGCATTGCTTGGAAATTTACTGGTTTTTGTTTTGTTTTTTTCCTGCAGAACGACTGCTCCAAGTTGTTCACTCAGGGCACCGGCTCTGGCGAACAAGCCAAGATTGAAAGTTGTTTGTCCGACCTCGTCAACACGTCCACCAAGTTCAAGGATCTCTTACAGGTTGGAGACACACACACACACACTGATCAGTGCTTGTCAGCTGAGAGTTGTGTATTTACTTATGTACAGTAGGTGTGTTTTTAAAAGATTAGTGTGACAGACCAGTGTCCACAGCAGAGGGAAACAATGTCTGATTTATTTGATTAATGAGGAAGTTACTGGCAAAAAAAAGAATAATCTTAAATAAAGTTATATTTAAAGGAGATGGCTACTCAAATCTAGTCATTTTAAAGAGGAGGGATGAAAACCTCCTGCCACGGTTTGAATTATCTTTATAACAAGGTAATGCAAGACATGTATCCGAAGTCATGTAAATGTGTGTAAATTAGACTCAGTCGTGGTACACGACGTTTCATGCTCTGATGTGATTTTGTTTCACAGGAGGGCCTGACTGAGTTGAACACAACAGCCATAAAGCCTCAAGTGAAACCCTGGATCAGCTGCTTCCTGTCCATCTCGCACAACATAGAAGAGGTAATGGTCCCAGACTAGTGAACAAAAACAAATCAGAGCCAGCCATGAAACACGTCGCTGTAACTGCTGTTGTTCCTCACAGGAGGAGTTTAATGATTACGAAGCTAATGATCCCTGGGTGCAGCAGCTCATCGTTAACTTGGAGCAGCTCATGGCAGAGTTCAAGGTATCTTGTCTGATCAACATCTCAGCTATGACTCCAAATATATATGTATTCTCCCTTTTTTAAACTTCTCTCTGTCTCCCCACCAGACGGCCCTCTCCCCCGTCATCTACGACACACTGACCAGCCTGATGACCAGCTTGATATCTATTGAAATGGAGAAGACCGTCCTCAAATGCTCGTTCAGCAGGGTGAGGAGCCGGGCTCGGCCACAAGGTGGCACCGAGCACCCTGTGCATGGCTTCACATCACATCATGTCTGACACACATGGTGAAAAGCCTCAAGCAATGATTTATTAATGAGTCCAGAAAGGCCTTCAGGAGAGGGTGCTTCATTGTGGCACGACAGCATCTTCCTGCGTTCAGAGAGAGGAAAGCTCTAAATAACTGCTGATACCTTGTACAACATACAGTCTATTTTCACTGTTTCTGATCTTTTCGTTGTAGCTTGGAGGGCTGCAGTTCGATAAAGAGCTTCGGTCTCTTGTGGCGTACCTCACCACTGTGACCACCTGGACCATCAGGGACAAGTTTGCTCGCCTCACACAAATGGCCACAATCCTCAACCTGGAGCGGGTAATTTAGATCATTTTACAAACGCATACGCTGAATATACATCAGTATTATGTGTTTTTATCTAAACATTTGTAGGAGTTTACACCAGTGGTTTAATGTAACTTAAGTGCATTTACTTAGTACAAGTACAATTTTGATGTACTTTACTTGAGTATTTCCATTTTATGCTACTTTATACTTCTACCCCACTACATTTCAATTGGAACTATTGTCATTTTTACTCTACCACATTTATCTGACAGCTTTAGTTATATTATGATTTTTATAAAATATGATGCATTGTTATAAAATAACTACTGACAAGATGTAAAATAGTTAAATTAGCTCCACCTCGACCAACCACAACAGTAAAACTGGGCGTCCAGGTGGATTTGGGGTCTATAGATGCTGACCATCAAATCGCAACATCCCCATTTTTAAGTCGGGGCCGAGACTTTTGTTGCACAACTGCCATAAAAAATAAATAAATTACTACATTAAAATGCTAATTACACTTTAATGCATCAATAATAACAATCCAGTAATATAATATATAATAGTTTAACACTCACAGGTGCGATTTTCTGCATTATGAGTACTTTTACTTTTGATAAAGTACATTTTGTTAAAAAATACTTTTGCTACTTTTACTATGGCTACTTAAGTTAAGGCTCTGAATTCTTCCTCCTGGTTTACACAGGCTCACATGTGCCATTTTGTATTGCAGGTAACTGAGATCTTGGATTACTGGGGCCCAAACTCGGGCCCCCTGACGTGGCGGCTGACCCCGGCGGAGGTGCGTCAGGTTCTTGCGCTGCGCATTGACTTCAGAAGCGAAGATATCAAGAGGCTGCGACTGTAACTCACAAACCAGTGCGCTGCTTTATCAGTGATGTGCAGTACCCACCTTGTGATGCTTTTCACTAAAGAGCTCTGCACAATCCAGGTTTAATCCATGTTTGTGTAAATGGACGTGGGCAGGGCAAATAGCTGCAGATTTCTTTTTGTCGGAAACAAAAATGCTCATTGCTCATCCTGGAGGTTTCAGACTCTGCCTTCTGCTCCACACCCGACTGAGGTCAGTCCGTGTCAAGAGTTACAGCTCAGAGACGGTGAACTATTGGATATGAATGATCTGTAAAATGTGAGAATATTCTCTTAAATGTGTAATTAAAAAGTGTAACCGTGTCACGCTGGGAGTTTCAACCTTTTAACCTGTTACTGGCTCTGAGAAACGAGGACACACTGGGACTGAGGAGAGGAGCTCTGCTGCTGTCGGTGAAACAGAACAGTAATGAACATCGTACCCATTAAACTGACAGAAGCAGGTCAGACAGCTGATCCAGCCTAGTCATTCAATATATGAATAGCTCCTTGTCTGTGATGATGGAACACTTTTAACCTAATAAATTGAGAGCCGCTGTGCGACGCCTCTGATCCCTGCCATCCGCCACATTTCATGAAGTGCTGCCCTATTGCCATGCGAGACCTGTTCCCAATCTTTTATACATGTTTCTGACACTAAATACAAAGCTGTGTTCACCGGGCAATGAAGCATTAAAAAGTGCTCTGTTCTCATAACGTTCAGCCTAATTTCCTGGTCTAACCTTAATTCTCTGCACAGATTAAAGCAGGTCAGTGTGTATTTAAATTTTTGCAGAGAGGACGGCGCACAGTTTATCACCAACCCTCTTACCTCCTTCGGTGTAATCAGACTCAGACCACGAACTTAGACCACGAACGCATGAATAGTTAGGAAAAGTGTGGCTTTAATGTAAACACAACATTCGATTGGCTCAGCACAAACATTCCACATGAGAGCAACCAATAAACTACCAAATAGGATGGGGTGCAGCACAAAAACATTCACAGTAAAAAAAAAATCTGGTATAATCATAATATATATACAGTACGGTGCTTTTAAGGTGAAAATGGAGATAGGATATGGGGACTGATATGTGATAGATAAGAGTATACAGGGATGGGAAGATGGATTTCTGGGTGCACAGGTGAAAATGGAGAGCTGTACTTTTTCTCTGTGAGAAGAGAAACGTGACAGGCGGAGGAGGGGGGGGGGGATAATGGTTCCCTGTTTACTGATCAGGGGAGAGGAGGGTTAAAAACACCCCAACTCCCCAGACAGAGGCTGCCTCAAATGATATTGTTCTCCTCGTGCAGTCGTCTATTTCTACATAGATTCACATCGAAGGGTAAAGCACCACACGGAGAACAAGATGTCATTGAAGGGCTGCTTTCTACCCTCTGAACCGTAGACAGGTATCGGTGTACCCCAGTTTTTCATGTCAGGAAATAAATAATGTGGCACGGGATTTCAGGAGGTAGGAGGAGGCATGTAGGGCATGAGGTTTAAATAAATAAATCATTCGATGATAATAACATGTCATATCTGTTCCTTAAATAATATTAGTTGATGGTATGAACATGAACTATGATTTCTGATCCTAATCCAGAATCTGTCGTTCTCAGATGGTTGGCACCGATATGATGGGGTTTTTTTCTTTGTTTTTTTTTTAGATATGATTGGCTGATAGGCATTTCCTCACGCTACAGGAGGCCAATGACAACAGGCAGTCACTCTTGAACAGAAGAATCCTCTCTTTCATTATGCTTTAAAGTAAAAGAGAAAACAGAGTGGAACAGACCTGCAGGCTACTCAGTCATGTGTGTGTCTGAAGGAGAGGGGAGCTTTGTCCCGTCTGAAAGTTAAAATAGCCTCCTTCCCAACCAAGACCCTCAGCCACGAGTACAGCACCTCCCCAACAACATCATCATCTCCACCTTCATACACACAGCAGCTCTTCAAACGGAGCACAACAGGCTATATTCAGTACAGATACAAATGCCTCGAGACTTGCACATAAAAATGTCACACAGAATGGGACACTATTCCACACTGGGGTTAGAAATGACATTGCACACTCCTTCGCGTTGCACTTTCTGGGCTTTCTTGAGTTTTGCTGAGCTGAATATACCCCTGGTGCTGCCGCTTCTGACCTTACCAGTTGTTGACACAGTCATCAACAAAACATGAAACATTCAGCTCAAAAAAAAACAAACAACACATTTTTATAAGACAAAGGTGGGGTTGTATACTGAAATCAAAATAAGAGGAAGGGAACAAATCATGGCAATAATCCAGTGTGGTGTCTGACGGCAGCTCTTTGGGTCCATTTGGACGTGTAGAATTACATATTTATGTGTTTAAGTATCATCAAAATTATCATTATTAACACCTCATACTCTCCATGACAACCTCTGTGCTTGGCCAGGCCTCAGTATAAGCCACACCCTCTAAGGTTGTTTGCAATAATGATGTCAGTGACGGCATCAAACACTACCTGGATGTTTCCTGTGTCTGTGGCACAGGTCAGGTGACAGTAGATCTCCTTATTGGGAGAGCGGTTCTTACTCTCAAACTGAACCTGAATATATGCAGTAGCATCGTCGTAAGTATTAGCACCTGGAGACAAAAGGAGGAAGCAGAGAGAGAGAGAAGAGCATGAGGGACCGACGTTCATCACTTTGCTCGTGGAGCAGCTCTACTCAGACATGAAAGTCAGACTCACCTGTGTATTCTGGAAAGCAGATCGTCAGCGGTGACTTCTTGATCTTCTCAGCAAACAGATCCTTCTTGTTGAGGAAGAGGATGATGGAGGTGTCGATGAAGAACTTGTTGTTACAGATGGAGTCAAAGAGCATGAGCGACTCGTGCATGCGGTTCTGCAGGAAGAAACAATATGTGGTTCGTGTTACAGTGAGGAGAGAGCCTGCTGTAAGTAACGCCAGTGAAACAACTATTTATCACTTAGTCTCCTTGAGGTTGTTTAATGTGTAGCTGATGAATGCCAAAGTGACTGTCAATTATGATTTTATAGGTTTGTCTTTTAAAGTTTTTTTTTAGTAAATATCAACGAGAAACAGAACAAATAAACTGTTACCCCAACCCCATAAAACACACACATACAATTTATACCAAAGAAGAAGAAAGTTAAATGTATTTTACAGTTTATTAGAGGTAGTAGTGGTAGTTTCACTGTCTGTCCTGAAAGAGGGATCCCTCCTCTGTTGCCCTTCATGGAGTTTGACCCCCTACCCCCTCATTTTATTTTATTTTATTTTATTTTTTTACTGTTAAAGGACATTTTTCTTTATTAACATCAAGGGTCGAAGGAGTAGAGGGCGTTGTACAGATTGTGAAGCCCTCTGAGACCAAATGGGCTATATAAATAATAATTTCTGCTCTATAAATGTGTTTAACTTGACTCGAGTGGAGAGAGAAACACTGAAATCTTGCAATTCTTTAAACTATTTCTATGAAAATTGTGAAGTGTATTAAAATCTATTGGCATTGTCAATCTGTACCTATCGATCTTAAAGATGTTTGGGGTTTTTTTGGCATTGTGCCTGTAATAGAGGTAACAGTAGAGATGCACATGGGAATTGGAGAGGGAAAGAAAGAGGGACAAAGGTCCAAAGTGAGGATATCAGTGCAACAAAGGTCACTGGCCAGACTCGAACTGGTGATGTTGCAGTTAAATCATATGTATCTTAACCACTAAGCCACCAGGACGCCCCGATATCGCCCTTGAATTGTGCACCCAAGGGACACACACTTACAGTTGTTTCATCTTCATGGAGAACCTGGTCGTATCCGCTCAGAGCAACGCAGAAGATAATGGCCGTCACATCTTCAAAGCAGTGGATCCACTTCTTCCTCTCTGACCTCTGACCTCCCACGTCAAACAGCCTGGAAAAAGAGTGCAAGAAGTCGATTCAGACACAGAGCTATAATCCCTGGACCTAATTTTAAAACTAAACGCCAACAACAAAGGCCAAGTTGTCATGAGCGACAACGCTGCAGCAACTCCATGTAGGCTACCTGAAATGGAGGTTTTTGAAGGTGAAGTGGGTTTCGACGATACCAGTGGTCTTCACTCGGGTTCTCAGGATGTCCTGCTCTGTGGGCTGGTACTCTGCTGCCCCGATCCGTTCTAGACTGTCCAGGTAGCTGATTACAAGAGGGACAAAGATGAAGAAGATTGTGGATTAGACGACTGGTGGGTTGTTTTTTTGTTTGTTTTTTTGCAAATAGGAGTTCTTATAGTGCTTTTGCTCCACTCACTATTGAGCAGAGTCGTTGAGCTGGTATTCCCGGGCGCGGCTGAAGCACTCCTGAGTCCCAGCGTCGGCCCATACACGCTTCATAGCAGTGAGAAGCTCTGCAGAGTACGGCTCTGTGTCCTCCATACGACTGACCACATCGCAAACCAGCTTAGCATCCGCCTGGACATTTCATAAGATCAGGAAAAAAGGAACAATATTATATTTCTATATATATTATTTATCACCTTTTGTGACGGTATTGTGGGGATTTTTTTTATATTATAAAGCATTATACACAATGGTTTTCTTTAAATTAACACTACAAATCAATTACAAAGTCAAATATTTCCACTTATTTCTTAAAATCAGCCTTTGTCAGTCTTTGGCATGATCACATTTCAACCCCTGAATTTGAAGGATGTATAAATAAGATCTCAGTTTCTTGCCAGTCTGCAGGTGAACATTTCAGCTGGAGGGTAAATGTAAGACTAACTTTTCTATCCTTGTCTCCAAACTCGATGCCCAGTGAGTCCATGGCTCGGAGGATGGCTGCCAAGCTCTGGATGGTGTTGCTGTAGACCACAGGCTTATACTGCTTCACGTCATCCCCAGAAAAGCCATCTTCATGGATAATCCTGCAATTGCACACAGATATTAGACACAAGCATGGACTAAACAAAAAGCCACACATTCCCATATGTTCCCGCAGACCTAAACGATTGTCTTTTCACAATAAAAGCTCTGCATGTTCTGGCAGAGCTTTTTCTTTGTGTGTGTCTGTGTGTGTCAGGTGATTCCTGCCTTCTTGGCATCAAACACAACACATACATCTTATCATCTCCACCTAAAATGCATCTTTAAGTGTGTCGGTGTCTAATGGGATGGGAATTGATCACATTCTCAGTCTGTGATCTGTAATTGGACAGTAATGTGATATTTAAGCCATTTATAATTTATGAGGGGCAATGGAGTGGAATCAGTCAGAGCACTAATCAATCACACTACACAGGACTCTGCTGTTACATTTAGTACCACAGTTAAACTCCTTATAATCTGCTCAACATTAAACTATCCATCAGCACACCCTCACCCTGACCTCATATACTCTGAATCTGTAAACTCATAACTTCCTGAAACTAACCTGCGATCCACATTTAAACTTCAGCAGCTTTTCTTCACCTCCTTCCTGATCAGTGTAAATGGTAAATAAAGGCTGGATGATGGTTTTTTTTTAACCTATATTCGTGTCATCAGTGCACGTTATGAAAAGATGTTTTATAGCAGATGCCGATCACCTCCACCAACAGCAGTTTCACACAGCAAAGGCCATTAAATAATTTAGGACTGCAGCTAACGATTACCGATTAATCGCTTTGTTGTAAAATATAAGAAAATTGTAAAGAAAAAAAACTGCATGTTTAATTTTCCACAGCCCATCCCCTCTTCAGATGTCTTGTTTTGTCCGACCAACAGTCCAAAACCCAAATATATTCAATTTACTTTCATGTAAAACAAAGAAGAGTACAGAAGTGTATTGCTGCCATGCCATTAAAAGAAAAACGGATCAGTATCAGTTTATTGTTATAACAAGATGTTTTTCACATTACAACAAGATATTTTCACATTATTACAACATACAAACTTATCACATACACAATATACTATTTGCTACTGCAACCTGATACTTATTGTTATAGAATAATGTCCGATTTATCACGTTATAACAAGATAAATATATTGTTTGTTATAACAAGAAAGGTTTCTTGTTATAATGTGATAAGGTTGTACATAGTAATAAAGTGAAAATATCTGAAAAACATCTTGTTATAACAATAACCTTTTCACAATACTGATCCATTTTTCTTTTTCTGGAAAAGCATCAAATCCTCACATTTAAGAAGCAGGAGCCAGTAAATGTTTGGTATTTTTGCAACAAAAAAAGAGACTAAAATGATTATCTGATCATCAAAATAGTTGCAGATTAATTTTCTGTCAATCAGCTAATCGATTAATCAACTGATCATTTCAGCTCTAAAATATTTGTGACTATTGTTTAAGTGTGAGATGCGTCAGGATTTCGGTGGTTTACCACCTGTGCTAAACATTTACCTGAGGGAAACCATAAAAGAGGAGGTGTTTCTGGTCTATAAGTGTTCAGTGTGCAAAACGCCTGTAATTAGGGATGATAGGTGAATGGGCCTCACAAGCCAAAGACACAAGTTTAAGATTGCAACTAACACTTATATTCATTATGTATTAATCTGCAGATTATTTTCTGGATTAACTGTTTGGTCTATCACAATTTCCCAGAGCTCAACCTGCTCAACGATATTCAACTTAATATCACAGAGAAGAAAACAAACAGTAAATATTCACATTTTATAAAGTCAGAAACCGTTAATTTTTGCCACTTTTGCTTAGAAAATGATGATTGACGACTAATAGATCAATTTTATCTCTACAATATATACAGTATATTTGCAATTGATGAAAACTTAACTGACCACTCACAGCGTCTGAAAACAGAAAAGTGTAAAAATAGACACCACTGACATTTCTGCAGCTGCAGCTGAGAGCACGGTTAGCACATCACCCATCAGTGAAGTTGCATCTTGTTTAATTCATATAATCCATCCTTCATTGTGTACATCTGTTCAGCTACCAAGCTCAATTATCATAGGTGACATTTTCTGACCATTTTTGTTTTTGTTTGTTTTTTGTTTTTTTTAATTGCTTTGGTCAAAATGTCTTGTGGCCTTTCAGACTCTCAGACTCTACATCAGATGTAGTTTCACTCTCACTGCAATCATAAAACTACCACAGCCAGGCCTGGATCAAACAATATAAAGAAACTCTCAACCACCTGCACAGCATGTGATGATGATGATGATGATGATGATGATGATGATGATGATGATGAGTGGACAAGTCAGTGCATACTAAATTTACCCTCCAATACCTGAACTTTATGACCCACAGTGTGTAGTAAAACCCATCCATCTGCTGCCTGCTTCGGCTACAACGAACCCTGAAAAGCGTTTGTAAACACTCTTTGGCCCAGTGTCTTGTGTCCAGGGCTGAGCTGTGAGTTATGGACAACCAGAGACTACACGTAGGGTAATGAGGTGAAGGGAAGAGGAGGAAGCAGGGCATTGAAGGAAAGAAGGAAGGAAGTAGGCAAGGAGGGAGGGAGGGAGGGAGGGAGCAGTCAGTGCACTGCAGGCCGGGATGCGCTGAGCAGGACGGAGGCAGAGAGAGACACAGTGCTACCCACTAAAACTGGGAGAGATGTTTCACAAGACAAAATATACAATGGACCGAAGCCTTTTCCAGACTGAAACCTCTAGAAACTTAACTAAGAGATTTAGACAAAAACAGCAACAGTGATTTAAAACATCAAAGAGTGATTTAGCTTAGACAGGGGAAGGTTTAGATGCGGTTTTAGAAGCCATATTTCTGCGTAAATCCGCTTTATAGCCAAAGTACTCCGGGCGATATCGGGCACTTAAAGCCATTAAGATTAAAAGCAGAGGTATTCACTAATGGAGCTGTAGTGACCTCAATGTAATTCACACACACACACACACGCATGCACGCACGCACACACGCACAGAGGAGGAACAACACCCACATATCCCCCAGTCGCACACTCCCTGTAGTGAAGTAAAACCCTCGTTAACTACATTTCAGCACCCAGGCGGTGAACAGCACCCTGGGACGCACCGGTGCGGCCTCCGCAGCCTCACTGTTGGTCTGCAGGCGGTGCTCGAGTCACCGGCGCTCCTCCGGGGCTACGGCCTCTCGAAACATGGCGGCTCAACCTGCCTTAGCACAGATAGGGGAGGCGCAATCTCGGGCCTTTGCTCTGGCTGTGCCGAGGAGGGTAATAAATAAGCAAAAAAAAGACACTTACTTCATCTGTTTGACGATGGTGCTTTTGCCGGACTCCCCGCCGCCTGTAAAGAACGGAAGGCAGAGTGAGAGCCGGCAGTGAAATCAGTACCACGGAGAGCACCTCCGCCCCATGCAGTCCCACCACAAGCAAACCGAGCCGCGCCGCGCCGAGGCGCAGCAGCCCCGCGGCCGGTGCGGCTCTTCTCTTACCGAGCAGAAGCAGTTTGACGTCCTTGGCGGCGACCATCCCGTCCTCTTTCAGGTTTTTCTCGATGGCCTTGCTCCGGTCCAGAGCTGCGCGCTCCTCGGCGCTCAGTGTACATCCCATGTTTCCAGGCGAATGAGCAATCCCGTCGTCTCTCCGGTCCGCCCTGTCCCTCGCCGACTCTCAATCAGTGCGTTGTCTCTCGCTCGAGCTCTCCTCCTGCGCTGTCTGCTACAGCATTAGGCCCGGATTGAGGGCAAAACAGAGCCGGGATCCCGAAACGGCGTCTTCTCCGTGACTCTGTATGCGCCTCTCTCGCTCCGTCTCTTCTCTCGGAGGGGATTGGGGGGTGGGGTCGTTGCGCTCGAGCCTGCGGGGTTGGGGTTGTTGTTAGGTGGGGAAGGGGCGGGGGCCTGGAGCTCGCTCTTTCTCTCTCTACAGGGCGGCGCTGGTGGTGGTGGTGGTGGTGGTGATGAGGACAGCGAGCGCGAGCGATTTCCTCGGTATCTTTTCACCAAGGCAGGCGGGAGGGGCGCGAGAGGAAGAGGAGGCTCACCTAACGCCGACAATCTCGCTTACGTCAGAGCAGCCGAGCTTTAATCACGTCCTATGAAAGATTATTCAAATGAAAGAGCTGTTTAAATGGCAAACGTTGCCCTCTTGTCTCTCGGTATTAGTGGAAATTGTGCTGTCGTTGACAAATTAAAACGCCACGACGCCCGTCTTATTCTTTTATTCTAGGATTGCACTGACGTCTAACAACATAAATAGGCCCGAAACACACAGGCATGGTGGTGGACGAGGAGCACGGGACAAACTGTGCTTTAAATTAGCCTGCATAAAAAATATAGTGAGGTAATCAGGTATTCAGATCCTTTTCTTAAGTAAGACAATGACACAGTGTTAAAACACACAATTACAAGTAAAGGTCATGTGTTCAAAATGTTACTTAAGGAAAACTACAAAAGTATTAGCAGTAAAATGTACTTTAAGCAGCCTGTCAAAAATAAAGTAAATTAACCAAATGCTTTGTATTTTATAAGCTCATTGTAAGCTATAGCCTATATAGGCTAAGAACTTGATCTGTAAGATAACAATTAACTACATATGTTAAATTAATGTAGTGGAGTAGTAAAGTAGATTAAAATACTCAAGTAAAGTACAAGTGCCTCTAAATTGTACTTAAATACAGAAGTAAATGTATTTAGTTACATTCCACCATTGGTACAAACATGAAACATCCCATTACAAATGAAAGTCAAAAGTCTTATTTGAACAAAAGCACAAAAAGTAGGCTATAATCAGCAAAATGTACTTATAAGTACCAAAAGTAAAACTACACACAATGCAGCAGAGTGGCCTCTGTCAGAGTAATTTTATTACATATTAAATTTTTATGTTATTATTACTGATACATAAAGTGTACAGTGTAAGAAGCATTAATGTTTTAGCTGGTCTGGGTGGAGCTGATTTTACCTACTTTATATACTGCTGGGTAGTTTAATCTGTACCAATGCATCATATTTTATAAAATGACCATATGTTATGTATGTAAAATCTTATAATCCACAAAGTAACTAGTAACCATAGCTGTCAAATAACTGTAAATGCATAAAAAGTGCAATATTTGCCTCTGAAATGTAGTGGAATAGAAAGTATAAAGTGGCAGAAAATGGAAATACTCGAGTCAAGTACCTCAAAATTTTAAGTAAAGTGCTTGAGTAAATGTACTTAATCACTCTCCATTTGTGCAGATCATAAGAAAATGTGTAACCAAAGACAGTTTATCTGGTGTGTGTGTGTGTGCTAGCCTCTTCTTTACAGTTACAGACAGGGGCATAGACAGGACACAGAGGTCACACCACACACAAAATATATATATATATATATTTTTTTTAAATTAATTTAATTTTACCGTCCTTCATTATGGTCTAAATCTTGTTTCAAAGCTGCCTTTTCAACACTGCTACATATGAATACTTTTATTTTTGCCTAAACTCAATTAAATTTAAAGATATTTATTCTTAAATTATATTAGAATCAGCTTTAAAAACCCAACAGTGCAATATTTCTGTAACTGTAGAATGTAAACTCCTCCTTATGTCATAAACCCCCAAAAATAGAAATAGAAATATGACTGAGGACATAACCTCTTCAATGGTAGTTACAGCCCTGGTTACAGCTGACGTAGAGATGTGTGTGTGTTTATCATAACTTACAAAAACTGTGTATGTCTATGTTGGGGGTTGTGTGTGTGATAAAAGCTTCTAATCCACACATCTGGATGGATAGTGATGTGGAGTAAAAAAAAGGGGGGGGTGTTGGGCTTTTACAGTAGACCCTGAATGAAAACCATCAGAGGAGCTCAACCTGAAGAGACTCCATCCATCAGTGAATTTCCTTTGACGGCCGAGCTGAGATAAAACCTCCGTGCACATCTCAGCAGCAATCTCCACCTTTCTGCCCTGAAGCTCCCACAACGTGACACATGCAGGCACACACACACATTCAGTGACATCGGTGATCAGCACAGTTTAATCATATGAGCATGTGTACGTGTGTGTGTGTGTGTGAGAGAGAGAGAGTGTGAGTGTGAGTGGCAGGGAGTGATGGTAGGGAGGGAGGGAGGATTAACTCTAAATTATACCTGAGGGAATTTTGACAAAATTATGTTTTCAGTTTTAATTACACTAATGCATCAAACACAAACATGAAGACTTTTTTTTTTTACAACCATTTAATTTGTATAAACCCATTTTGTAGAAAAAAAAAATCAATAACCTTCAGTTGTGCACTCATTAGTAACAAGACCCAACAGGCTCCATCTGTAAATTGACTTATAAAGCAGAAATAAAAGAGGAACATGACAGTTTAAACAGTGCATTAAACTCAAGACAGCATATTTTATCATCAGTGATGGCAGATCATTTCATCTAAATGAAAACAATAATCAATAATACTAATAACTGAAAAGCAAATCAAGATATGAATCAATTCTCACAGCACGTGTTCACACAACCTGTTTGAAACATGCACACACACACACACACACACACACACACACACACACGGGAATGATTTTAAAATGTGAGGAGGACAGACGTCAATCAAGAACAAACATACTGTATATAAAAGCAGGCGGGACAAAGACCACCGCTCCTCGAGTAGAGAGGACCTGTCCCCCTCAGTTTTCATGGCTCGTACACACAGTTACTCGCGCGGCTGTATGTCCAGAATATTTTCAGCCAGGCTGGTGAGTTTGCAGTCCTCCAGTGCTTTGACCAGCCGGCTCAGCTTGGCCGCTCTCCCCTCCGCCTGGATGAAGCGGCTGAGCAGCTGATAGGCTTGCTCATACAGCCCTTCTCTCTCGTACTCGTAGGCCAGGTTGTCTATGGCCGGACCCTTCAGAGCCCGGCAGCTCTTCCCCAGGGCCCTCCCTACATGCTTCCACTGACGGCCCACTCCGTTAGAAAAGCTCTGAACATCTGCCGCTGTCAGCATTCGGTCCTCTGGCGGGCCAAAGAACAAAGGGTGAAGGAAAAGACATTAATGTAAACTATACTTAATTGTGATTACATAACCCTTGGTTTATAAAGATATGCATGTGTAAACAGTAAACATTTCCCAGAATAACTTGCTGTGCACCTTAACCTTACAGGACATCAACAGGATGTTTCACATACGTTAGGCCTTTAAAGCATTAAAACAGCATTAATTGATTTTTCTGGCCACTTGGGGACAGTGATACACGCTGTAAACTTTACATGTTATCACATATAAAGGTGTTAGAACATGTCAGCAAACGGTTGCTATTAACACATCCAGCAGACAAACAGCAACATTTCCATTTATTTGGAGTCGTGTTTGTCTCTTCTTTTAGCTCTGACTTGGTCTCTACTAATTCCTGAGGGAAATATCTGGCTCTTTAGCTGCTAAATGCTGCACTATGTTCACCAGCTAGCCTCTAACTGTGTCAGTCTGCCGTTTGGTGCTGAGCAGGTAGCGTACAGTCGGGTTTATCAGAGGTCTTTAGCTGACAACAACGCTGATGAGAGCAGTGAAAATTAAGTAAAGCACTAAAGCTGTGGGTCATAAAACAGAGTTGGGTGATGATTCTCTGTGGGGGTTGTCACTACAAGCGACACCTTTCACATTACCTGTAGCCATTTAATCCATTGTTGATTAGTGCAGCTTTATGGTTGTAAATGTGTGTGAATGACAGACGAAAGTGAAAGAAAGTGGTGCCATATTTTCCCAGTTTCCCTTGTCCCATCAAAAACACCAACACCACTTTACAAATCCCAGGAGACAAAGCTAATGTGAGCTTGGGTATTTCATTTCAGCTGTTGGCCAGCTTTGTTTTGTTTCGGCGTCCCTCTGAGGTGAACTACATTCCTCATTTTACTCACAACATACAGCTTGACGCTTTTTTAAGAAAAAGTCACCACATTTGATTCACAGTTGCCTTCATATACTAGCGATTAGACCCAGTGGTTCTCAAACTTTTTCTGTCATGCCACGCCACCACACGTAAACGGATTGAATTCTTATCAATCATTAACAACATTGGGGGAGCAACAAATAACAAAGGAGCCAAGTTGAATTCGATTGAAATAAAAGAAATGATTCAGTCAGCACGATAGCATCAGCAAACTCTTGTGTTTTTATTTCCCTGCATAAATCAACTTAGTTCCACTCCATATTTTTCCCCTGGTCGTCCACGCCCCCCCTGCAGTGGCTCTATGCCCCCCGGGGGGGGTTTGCCCCCCAGTTTGAGAACCACTGGACTATACAGAGTTTACACGCGTGGTCACCCAGCGAGTGACTGATATCAAAAGATATTAGTGCAAAATAAAAATGCATTTTAAGTGAATAAATTTGAACTGGTCATGCATAAAATGAATGAGTGATTGCATTTACACAAATTAATTTGTAATCAATTCATTTGTTTCAGTTTTTTAATTTCACATTTGGTTTACCCACTATAAATGCAGTTTTCATCATTCAGATTCAATTTGAAACCAGGGCTGCTGGAGGCCTCGGAGGAGGCACTCAGGGAACAGAAGTCCCTCATGAACCGATACAGAAGTGTGTCTGAGGAAGCTCAATCTGCATGAACTGGAATCAAATCTTTAATTAACTCATGCAGAAAATCAAATTAACTTTCAAGACATTGCAGAGCCTCATCAGTTACATGTCAATTTAACAGTTCAATATGAGGTCGACAAATTTAAATCATTGCAATCGAAATACATTTTCTGCTGGCCCTAATCTCCTCCTATAGACTGACCATCAATTTATAAAAGGTTGGATTAGAGAGTCGGCTGACAAACAGCACTGAATTCATGCTGTCAGAAAATGTAACGCAAGATGATCAATCAGCAAAGTTGCATGTTAGATTCATATATTACAAGCAAGTTTCTTATCTCAACTTCTCTTAAACACTGAATGAACTGAAACGAATGGCTGCTTGGAAGATAGGACATCAATTTAAAAACATATGATATGCTTTGGAAAATGATTGGAAGTAATGTAGTGTGCACAAAATGTAAAAACAAAAACAACTGTATGGTCATTTAAAGTCGACATCGTGGTTTCTTCACCATTTGTCACTGAACCATGTGCCTCTGGCGAATCTATTAAAAGGCACCGAGCACCTCAAAATGAAGGAAAAAAGTCTCTATCTGATATACATGCTATTTTATTTTTGTGACCTCTTTAGGCCAAAGGTCTGGCACCAAGTCTCTGAAGGACACACTACACAAGACACAAAAGTAGAAATGGTCGTCTTGACTCACCAAACACTCTATTCTGAAACTTGAAGCAGTTGCTGGGGAGCGGAGACTCTTCCTGTGTGATGGCGGTGGACTGTGGGGCAGGACCGAGGGCCTGAGTCTGCAGCTGCTGCTCCAGATGATCGATCTCCTCATCACGCAGGCGCTCCGGCTGACACAGAAGGACAAAGATCACTTAAATTGACTAAAATGAATGAGAACATTTAGGTGAACTCGCCCTCTGAGAGCAGCAACAATTACTTTTGAATGTGTCATCTGGCCTGTCAAGACATCATTTCACACACTGACTTTGTATCTTATTGCCATACACACTAATTGTATACAGCATGTGCTATGTGCTGCTATGTTTTTGCAGTTAATATACAAGAAATCTAAACACTAACATTTTATACCAACAGGAAATAATACACGTGCCGTCAGATGTCAATCAAATTGCGACTTTACAATGTCAATTACACTTCACAAAGAGAACAAAGTGTTTTTTCCAAGATTTTATTCTTTTTGTTGTTGTTGTTTTTCAAGATCTTTCTGGAGCTGTCTCACCAACGTCTGCAATTTATTTAATTTTTTGCAGCTATAATGAGCTGTAGTATATGGCCTCTGGTTCCCAAACTCATGTAGGTGTTTGGGGTAAAATGTGCAACTTATGTGTGAGAAGGGAAAGTATTCAGCCAAACTAACTGGAACGAGCCGTGTAGCAATAATAGCATTTTGTGTATCTGTAGCAGTCTTGTTAAATAAACTCAACTATACCTGACACCAGTGCTCACAGCAGGTCAGACTTAGCTTTCAGAAACAGGTAAAGCAGTAACAAACTTATATTCATGCATCTTTAAATTTGTGACTCAAGACCTGAATTTACCAACTAGCCTGACACCACCTAGACCTCTGAATACCCGTTCACATCTCAAATATGTTGAGTGGGTGCACTCCAAACCTCGACTGGTACAGTGCCAGTTTGTGCTGGTTAGGCGTGATTTCTACCCCTTTTAAATAATTTATATCACTTGGTAAGATCACTTGGAGATGCTGGAGCTCCATCTCAAATCGCCAAAGAATAGACAAACAGAAACATCCAGTATACCTGTGACAGGTGGATGTGCTGTAGGCAAAGCTCCAGCTTGTCCAGATAGAGGTCCAGGATGTGTGTGCTGGCCTTGAGCTGGGTTTCCACTGTGAGCTCTTGCTGAAGAGCAAGAAGCCGGCAGGCGTGTTGGGAGAGGGACTGACGCACCGCTCCAGAGCTGTAGCTGTCGAGGAACTGCTGACATGCTGCCACATCCACAAACTTCACTTCCACCCCCAGAAAGGGATCAGCATCATGGACTTTAAGTATCTCATAACCACCCAGACCTCCTGCAGAATCTGACCATGGAAAACACTGATTAATAAATGTGACATCCAAGAAAATACATATTTGTCTTAATTAGTATGCTAGACATGCCTAATAGATCCTAACTAGAGCGCTCACCTATAAGTGTCAGCTTGATGACTTTGAAAACGATGAACTTTCCCTGCTGGTCTTTGTAGAGAGAGAGCAGGTTCACACCAGGACTGAGTGACTGCAGAAACATGACCGCACATCCTGTCCATGGCCCATGATCCACAGACTTGTCTGCCATTCTCTGAACACAGTTTGAGACATACAGTACATGGTTTCAATAGTGAGCAGCAGACCACATTAAAAGGACCTTCTGTCTGGTGTGCAGACAAAGACAAGACGAGTCTACAAAGAAACTGAAAGTATAGAGTGATGAGTTAAAGCCAAAGAAGTGTGTCGAGTCGCTGTAAAATATCCTGGAGGAAGAATCATTATCTCCACTTGGTTTGGGTATGTCCCTCTTCATAACATCATACATAACAACACTGACTGGAGCTAAACATGCTTACTTATCAAGTTATAAAACAGCCTCCTCTACATTGGCAGTTGTGAAGGTCAAGAAGTTACTGTTTTATAGAGTATCTGATTTAATTTCCTTCTAATAAAAATCAGGATGCTTTCCATCCCCATGAAATGCTCAGATTAACCTCCATTTCCTCCAGGGACGTCAGGGTTCCAGGTTCATCCTCTCCATTCAAAAGTCAGATCACCAAAACACTGATTTCTGTGGATTATCCTTCACAGTGTGTATATGAATATGTGGAGTAGGCTTTTTCAGCTCTCACTGTCCAGCAGTCAGTGAACCGCTGAGTGCACTGACAATGTAATTTATTGTTCTGTGTATATTTGTAACATCTGTACGACTGACATCTTAATCCATCTCTCCTCTGTAAACTGGGTTGAATCAATAGAATTGACTTTAATATAAGTGACTGGTTTTTTTTAAGGATTTTTTGAAAAGGGCCATTATTACATAATACTACAACCATTCAGATGATGATATCAGGAGTAAAATCAAAGCCCACAAAGATCAAGAGGATTAGGGATATAGCGATTCACAATATTCATGATTACATTCAATATTTTACATTAGTGTGACAACTTAATTCATTCTCAGTAGAACAAAAGTATCTTTGAGTGGTTGAACATGTCAGACTTCAGAATGAAGTGTGGGGTTTAGAAGGACCCAGGCAGAGTGGTTTTATGGGGCAAACATACAATATCTTGTGGAATCATTAAAGTCAAAGTTGCCAAACATTCACTGGTTCAGCTTCTTAAATGTGCTGTTTTCTATCGTTGTAAATTTAATGTCTTTGGTCTGTTGGTCGGACCTAACCATCTATTTCATCACCTTTTGCTCTGTTAAACTGTGACAGGCACTTTTCACTATTTTCTGACATATTACAGACTGCAATATTTATAATTAAAAAAAAACATATGTGGTGACAAAAACAACAGATATTGTCTCAGTTACACAACCGTTGCACTGAATTGTTCATCAGATTCTGAACTCGAGATGTGATGAAATGTTCAATATACTTTTTATCTGAGGCAGATGATACAATTTCCAATCACTTGAGCAAAATAAATCCTACAACCTCTCTACATATAACAAAAATATGTTTCCTCCTGGAGTTAAAACCACTTTTGTCCTAGTGGTCCCTGGTTGTTGTGGCCTCACTCCACTTTACCCTCTTTGACCCCAACATCCTTCTGAAACCCTCATTACATAAAAACATGTTTAATCTCAGTCCGCCCCTCCCCCAGTCCAGCCCCTAACTCCTGTGCTCCACATGAACAACTGAGGCCCACAAGCTCACCCTTGGTGTTGTCTCCACGCATAGGATGCAGAGCGCTCTGCATGGAAAGAGCATCCTCTGAGCTGGATTATATGCATGTCCTCATATTTCACTAATATACAGTATGCTCGGCTACTGGGTCTACAGGAATCTCCACAACTTAGCCAGTATGTAATTATATGCTATCCTATCTACCGGTACTCTGGAAGTACACTGTGAGATTGGTTCACCAGCTGTATGAGGATTAAGTGATCATCAGGAGCTTAAAATATATCATTTAGCTTTTGCTGCCAAAAGGCAACCTCTAGTATTCCCTAGACAGCTCGTCTGACATTTAGGTGAGAAGAAAATGTTTGATTCACACACGGATGTGCTTCCACAAATTAGTATATTCACCTTTTTGTGATAATGCGAGATGATGCTTATTTCTGTCTGTTTTGTATTGTTGTCTTTAGTGCTTTCCAGCCCCGGATGTGAACTACACAGACCCGTAGATGATGGCTTGAAATAAAGGAAACCCATGCAGCATCTGATGTAATAAACTGTAGGGCCACCACTAACGGTTATTTTCAGTGTCAGTTAATCTGTTCTGTAATCATTTAGTCTATAAAATGTCAGAAAATTGTGAAAAATGCCCATCACAATTTCACAGAGCTCAATGTTAATTTTGCTCGTCCAAAACCCCAAAACAATTAATTAACAATAATTTAAAACAGGGCAAAAGCAAAAAAAGCAAAACGTCCTCAAACTTGAAAAGCAAGACCAGTAAATCTTTGGCATTATTGTTTGATAAATGACTTCAATTATTAATAATTCATTTTCTGTCAATCAACTAATCGATTGATCAACTAACAGATAAATATTGACTTATAATAGACTTTTAGCACTAATAAATTGTTTACTTAGCCCTATAATTTATGCATTTCCATGCTATTTAGAGGCGAGTGAATACATAGCTGTCATGGAAAATAAAATAAAAGAACGTTAACATGAAATTGCACTTCTTGTGTTTATAGTAAACCTCTGAAATAAAACAGGTCAAACGTGTCATTTTATAACTTACACACTTCTTGTCTGAATGTGTACTAAATATAAAGGCAACACAGGTGTTTGCAGTTAAGCTGAGTGATTAGATCTCTGCTCATTATATATATATATATATACACATATATATTTATAAAGTGCCTAAAAACCAAACAAACATGGATGCCTCAGGTCAGTCCATCGTTCAAGCTACATTTAATGAATACAGAGTTATATTGTCAACGCATAGTAACTCTGTAATCACATCTATGTCCTGACTGAGTAACGTGAATGCTTGCAAGTCATAAACAAGTTGGATGAAGCTATTCTGGGAATTACAGGACGTCACTAAACTCCATGTACTACTGTGACAGAGGTGTAAGTTTGTTGTACCGTGTCGTAAGAGGAGAGTGAGGGAGATGTCACTCAAGCACGGTATGTACAGTACATGCCCACAGTGCTGTGAAGAGGCCCTATAAATGAAAACACCTGTGTGGGTGGACAATGGGTGTGTAGGGGCTTAAAGGATAGGTTCACATTTGTCAAGTCTGTCTTAAAACAATACTCACAAGGGTATATATACATAGAAAGAGTTATTGGCCGGTGTAATCATTTCTCCTGTCCATACTGGCCACAAAGAAACGCATTCCTTAAAGCTATTCTAAGCATTACAAGTGTGATTTGACCAACCGGAGGAGACAGGAAGCGTCCGCTTTATACATCGCAAATAAACAGACAAGGTAAGCGGCAATAATGAATTACAACAAGGACCTTATATTACTTGCATAGGTGATTGTAATGCTGAAATAATTAGTCAGTTAATTGAGAAACAGAAACAAAAACGGCCAAAATTAGGTGGTTCCAGCCTGTGAGGGATGGGGGACAAAACCCACAGTCTTTGCAAAAGTGAATCTGAACGTTCAGCCGAGGCTAATGTGAGGCTTCAGCTGTCTGTGTTTGACAAATCAGGTCATTATCTTCCAGAGTTACAGTATTTTTAGGCTGAAATTCCCTTTGAATTATTCACAGGCGTGCTTCAGAGGAGGGAGAGCAACACAGAGGGATTTTCCTCAACGAGACAGCAACTTTGGAAAATATCCACCAACTTTGTCTAACTGCTGAAGCCTTGTACTGGCTTTAGCTGAACTTTAGTCTAGATTTTTGCACAGAATGAGGACTGTGGATTTTATCCCCCATCAGTTAGACATGAGGAGAGGATCTCTATGCAGCCAGGAACAATTATAGTGACTATTAATGCTTTTTTAACGTGAACCTATCATTTAAAGGATGGTAAAACCACTCATGTTTTGTAGAGCATCAAACTGGTGTGTCTAGTGTCCTTTCCAAAAACCAATCCAAGCATTGCCAAAATATGTTCTGCAGTATTTCTGGAGATAAGACTGCGTTAGAGTAACTCGGGTGAGAGCAAACACAGCCAGACTGTACTATAATTTCAGGTGATTTTTATGTCAAAAGTGGCACATGTTCTTGCCAAGACCAGAATCTAAAACTGCGGGCCTGGCTAAAGAAGTGGTTGCTAAGCGACCCGGACAACACGTGAAGTTAGCCCGTCACCTGCCACAGGTGTGACCCGTTTATCAAGAGTCTCACGGCAGCATTACGGTCCGACTCGACCAACCGGAGACAGGAACGGTCCGTTTCACAGATCGACGCGTTAGAAGAGACTGCGGCGGGTTATTGTGAGAGCAGCCGACGGTTCGCGGCGGCGAAGCTCACGTACAGTAGACACAACTGACGTAAAACTTCGGCCACGGTGCGACAAAACGACCCGCTGAAGCGTTTACTGGACAGCTAACGAACACGGCGCCGTGCAGTCTCCGCCTTGTCACTCTTCTGGTTCCCTGTGGAGTAATCCTTAGTTAAAGTCGGTTCAAACTTACCTTAAAACTTTGCTATATTGTTCGGTGACGCTTCCTCCTTAGGGATCACACCCACTGACACGGTAATAACTTCCTGGCCTCCCATTGGCTGAGCGGAAATCAAAAGACGATCTGATTGGTGGAAATCGATATGCCCCGCCTGGGGGAAAAAGTCATGACAGGAAGGAAGTGCTTTGTTTTTTTAACGTAGGAATCTGTAAGTAGGGCAAAACATTTGAGCTACGCATCTTTAAAATTAACGTCCCCTTTGTGATTCCTTACGACTGAATAGTAATCATTGATGTAAAGGGCAAAACTGACCAGAAATAAAATAATCAATCAAATATAACATCATCTATAAAATCACTTTGCTGTCAGTTTTAATGACTACATCGATTTCCTACAGATTTCTGCAGTGTATTGATCCTTACTGTTATTATATCCGCTGTTTGTGTTCATGTTAACAGCTGCAACAAGTATTTCAATAACTGAAATCATCGTTAACGTAATTTTTCAAGCACAAATGCCCCAAATCAGCTGGTTCCAGCTTATCAGGTGTGAAGATTTTTTTAGTTGTTCCTCTGTTTTATATAATTATTTTGGACAAAACAAGCAATTTCAAGATGTCACTTTGGGTACTGGGGGACTGTGATGATTATTTTTCACTATTTTGTGATATTTAGTTGAAAAAACAAATTAATTGAAAAAATAAAATAACCATTAGTTGCAGCCCTTGTAACTACAATTCAATATGCATTTCTGTTTTATGGAGACATTTTTACATATTTTCCATGAGACTCCAAAGAAATAAGGGATAACTTTTGAATGATATTGATTTTTTTTTCAAACATTAAACATTTGCCTCCAGTGAAATGAACAATGTGTTTACTTGTGTATCTCTTTGATCATGATACTGATTTCACCAGTCTGACACAAATCGAAAGATATCAGCATTATCCTTTAATGTAATAGTGATTTTCCAGCTCATACTCAAAGATCTGAGATTTGAAGAGGACCCAGAGGGGTTTTTTTTTTTTCCAACATGTGCAAAGATTTTACACACAGTCCACAGAACCAAACTGTTCCATCGTGTTTTCATTAGCAGCTGGACTAAGAGGAGTAGAAAAATATGTTTTCACATCCACCGACTTGTCTTCCAGGATGGTTTTCTGACTACACTTTTAACACTGACCAAGTTAATAGCAGATAAACTCCAATGCTTAATAATTTAAGACGAGAATCACAAAGACTGCTCCACTACTTTTTTTTTGTTTCTGTAAAATGGACGGCCCCTGTCTGATCTGTGAGAGGAAAAGTCTTGGAAAGAGCTGTCCCACCCACTCTTACTTGTCTTCTCACACACTTGACTGATGTCAGTTGCAATAACAATACCAGTGCCAATTGTTCAGTTTGTAGTTTCCATGAAATGAACATGCACTAAAAGGGAGCGATCTCTTGTAACTGAAAAACCTCAGCAGACTTTTAGGGGACTGAGAATTTGCAAATGTGTATGCCTGCACTATATCTATTAAAACTTTACTGAATTCAACTTTTTCTGTTTAAGTTTTCCAAGTGTAACTAGCGCTGGTCCAATAATCACAGGGTTTGTGGTTCAATCCCCAGCTCCTTCTGTTCACACATCAAAGTGTCTTTGAGCAAAACACTGAACCCAAAATAGCTTCCAAGGAGCAGGCCAGAATCTGTGAATGTGTTCATGGTATGTCCTGTTCTCAGGTTGGACTTTAAAATGTACACAACACCTTGGGAATATGAAACAAAGATGCTGAAAAACCCACAAGATAGATAAACATATTTATTCATAGTACACAAAAGAGAAGTCATAAAATGTTCTGCAGGTAGAACTACCAGCAGGATCAGAGGAGCTTTTGTGGTTGACATGTTTGACAAATTTGAGGGTTTCTTTGTCTCTGTAGACGAGGGCAAGGGAATTGTCCTCTGGATACACTGTCAGAAGCTGCGATGAGGAGGAAACCAAATCAATAATGATAATCACTGCCCACACATGTACAATTACACTTTATACTTTGATCAACACTCACCTCCTCATCCTCTTCATTAGCAACGTAACACGTGAAGCCCCCAAATTCTGACTGCCAGTCTATGAAAGACAAAGTTTTGTAATAGTCACAATATTGATTGACAATTTGTCTTGGCTGTGTGTGTGTGCGTGTGTGTGTACATGTGGATTCACCTGCACAGCCAAAAGGCAAAACAAGGTCCAGAGCATACTCTGCTCGCGCTGCCTCTGCATCATGTAACAGAGTGTAGTCGCCATGAGACCATCGACGCAGTTCACCACGACACACAGGTGTGCTCGGCTCTAAAGAACAAACAAAGGTCAAAACACACACACACACACACACACACACAGCTGTATAGAGACTTGTGGCTGCAGAGACCAACTCACACTGACACACACCTTTCTCTCTGCTTGTATTTGCTGATGGTGATTCGGTCGAAGACCCTGTGGCTTCTCCATCCCGTACGTCCTCTTTCTCTTCATCTTTATCCTCATCGTCATCATCAGCAGGGCACAGGTAGTGCAATCGAAGGCCGGTGAAGTTGGAGAGAAGCAGGAAGAAAGTCTCTGAACGAAGCAGCTCCCAACATGTACTCACACACTGAGGCAGGGTGTCCAGAGAAGCCACTTCATGGCATCTGAATACACACACAGACAGTGTACGTAATCTTAACATATGCTCTTCAACACAGAACACACAAAATGTGAAAAAACAAGTGAAATGATCTGTAAAACATGCCCCACCTCTTATTGGGCGGACCTCTCTTCGTCCACTGAATCTGAGTGAGCCGCAGTGCTTCACTCACCTCCCTGAACTTCTCCTCCTGTAGGACAGACACATAATCAGCCTACAGGAACGAGTGGACACATGCAAGGCAGAAGAAATGAGTAAAAGTTACCTTGAGAAAATCTTTGAGCTGAATTTCAGAGCTGTCCTCAAACTCCTCCTGAATCTGCTCTTGATAGGATATGTCCAGGTAGACTGGACTGACCCACTCCAGCAGCAACGTTTCCTGAGATGAACACAACAAACACATCAGCAGAACGTAGGCTGTCCATTAAAGGAGTATTAGACATTTTGGGAAATACACTTGCTGAGAGTTAGATGAGAAGATTGATACCACACTTGCATCTGTCTGTTAAATATGAAGTTGGAGCCAGTAGACGATTAGCTTAGCTCCTATTCAGGAAGTCACTGCACCCGGCCAGGCAGCCATTTCCCCGTTTCCAGTCTTTGTGCCAAGTTACGCTAACTGGCGGCTGGCTGTAGCTTCATATTTAACGGACAGTTGAAGAGTGGTATCAATCTTCTTATTTAACTCTCGACAAAAAAGCAAATAAGTGTATTCCCTCAAATTTCGAACTATACCTATGAAGGTAAATAAAACTGTACACTTCTTTGTGCACGTTTGACCAAACTCACATCTCTCGGTAAGTGTGGGCTCCGTGGGATGGGGGCCTCTATGTGGCGAGGAGGACGCTCCAAAGACGGTCCGTGAAACCAGCCGCTCAGAGACAGACGACACTTGTCCTCTGTCAAAACCTCTGACACCTGGACAAACGCAACACATGTTATCGATCTGCAATCACAGGTACAACAGTGATGAAAAGGCAGGAGCGCTTATTCTTACTTGGTGAAAGGAGACGGGAGAAACTTCAAAGAGGACGAGCGTGTTCAAAGAGGGTACGAGCGACTTCGCGATACTCTGCGGTTGGAAATTACCTGATGACAAAGATGAAAATTATACAAGACTTCTGTTATCTAAAAGCACAGACACACACACACACACACAGTGGGATACTCACTGTCTGTTGTGTAAAGATCGAGGGTTCCTCCATCGCTGCTCTGCCACGGCGGCACAAGATACAGGATGAAAGCAACGCGCCTCCCCTCCAATTCATCATCATGACACAAAAGAACATCTAGAAACAAGAGAGAATGTGTGTGTGTATATATATATATATATATATATATATAAATAAATAAAAATGTATAGAATATATATATATATATATATATATATATATATATATATATATAAATATAAATAAAAGGGAAATTTACAGGAGATTAGTCATCAAAAATCTCATCAAAAGAGCCTAAAAATACATTTTTAAACAAAGCTCACCTGTATATTCATATCTGGCACAAGAAATATCCACTTTGGGCTCCAGTTCAACCCCCAGCACTTCCCCGAGCCAGGAACGGAAACGCCCAAACAGTGCTGCCCTGAAAACACAGAAAAATGTGATCTGCATTTCATTGTGCAATCCTGTACTGTAATGACAATCACTATAAAGCTGAACCTTTAACCTTGTCTAAGCCTCGCGACACAGACAGATTGTTCGACTGCTCAATCCTACCATGACATTTTGTTGGGACGTAAATAATAGATGATCACAAGAGGAGGCCGTTGTTGTGTATCTAATTATGGTATTTATTCTCCTGGGCTGTATTTCTTCAGTAGGTGTAGCGCCGTATAATCACAAATAAGTACTTAGAAGAAATTTGATGTTGCCCCACTGTAAACACAGCTTGTCATAATGGTAATGAAACAAACTGCACATTACTTCTAAATGAAAGGAAAGGTTTGTACATTATTTTGCAATCTGGGTGATGTAGGAGTCTCAGAGGTGTTAGTTTGGATTCAGACTCGACACCCAGCTCATAGTGGTCTTGATTTATACGTTGAGATCTTAATTTTTCTTGGACTTGGCTCAAACACTGAACCTCTCGTCAGGTTTGGCAGCTCTTACTGCAGCTCCATAATTCTACAATAACAGCCTTGTTTCTAGTCATTTGTTTGAAAGCCCCAACATTGCTGTAATATCTTACAGTCTGCTGGCCTTGTGTTCACTGCAAAGATCAGCACTGTAACCAGCCTGAACAAGAAACAGTCTTTCTGCTTTAATGAAGATCGCCTTGTGCTCACAGGTGATTAACTGCAGCTGAGTCCATTTTACATTAAGCTTACTGTTCAGTCCTAGCATGCTAAATGGTAATGCTACCTTTCTGAATCAACAGCACTAAATGAAGGAAACATACTAATTAGGAGTCAGATGTAATCTCTGGCTCCACCTGGTGGAGCTGATAAATAAACCCCAAAATGTCACCACTTGGCTTCCTTTGCTGCTGACATGAAACTACTTATTTTAACCTACTTAACAATGCAGACACCAATGACAAATACTGAATTTGCCCTGTTGATTTCTAGATATGAAATGCAACTCCCTCAAGAGAGCTCTGATAAACATGAATCTATGTCAAGTGTCTCTTTGTTGAATATGTTTGTGGGACTGACAGCAACATGCTCTCTATACTTTTTTCAAAGCAAAAGGTTTTAGAGGCTGAAAGTATGTTTACACCTCATGTGAAGCACAAAATATCAGCACTGGATTTATAACACTGAGATCAGCAGTAAGTAACAAAAATAGTTGTCCTGACAATTTGAGCTGTTCTCTCAGGATGAGACACCAGTTAAATAAAAGTGGTTTGAAGTGAGGCAGCTCATATCGTCAGGTAGGACATACGGTATCTATCAACGGTTCAAATGTGCTTAAAAGAGATGCATTTCATTTTGTCAGGTGGGAAAAAAGAGCAACAAAATCATAACAACCAACTAATAACATAACCTGACTTTAGAGAAAGGCAGGTCATTCTGTCGGGCAGGAAATATTGATTACAACCAGCAGATAAATTGTGCTTAAAATAAAAGTGAGTTTTTCTGTCTGGTAGGAATCATCTATCAGGGACAGCTGTAGAGATTAAATGGCCATTAACCGTTGGATTTGCGGTTCAGTAACGACTCTTGTGCAAGACAATAAGATGCCAACCTGCTCCTGATGAGTGTGTAAAACTGTGTGTGAAAATTGATTGAGTTTACCAAATTAATGTAATGTGATGTCTATCAGAACAGACAACCTGTAGTATAAATGTGCATTAAAAACAGCTTTTTCAGCTTATTTCCCACCTGACAGAATGAGCTGTCTCACTTCAAAGCTCTTTTCTTACACTTGAGGCTCACGCTGAGAGAGCAGCTCAAATTGTCTCAACACCAACCATTATCCACACTCCACCTTTCTCTACATCTGTCCTATTTTACTCAATAACTGCTGCAAAAAAGCCTCATACCAACATGCAGCGGGTAAAATAAGTATTGAACACATCACCATTTTTCTCAGTAAATATATTTGTAATGGGGCTATTGTAATGAAATTTTCATCTAATGTCAGCAACAACCCATGCAATCCACACATGCAAAAATAAATCAAACCATAGATGTCCATAAATTAAGTTATGTGTAATAATGTGAAATGACACAGGGAAAAAGTATTGAACACATGAAGAAAGGGAGGTGCAAAAAGGCATGGAAAGCCAAGACACCAGCTGAAATCTATCAGTAATTAGAAAGCAATCCTGCCTCTTGTCAGTGCAAATTAGTATCAGCTGGTTCAGTCCCAACTGATGGCCTATAAAAAGGTGTCTCATTACCAAGGTGTCACACAAGAAACATCTCATGATGGGTAAAAGCAAAGAGCTCTCTCAAGACCTTCGCTACCTTATTGTTGCAAAACATACTGATGGCACTGGTTACAGAAGGATTTCTAAACTTCTGAATGTTCCAGTGAGCACTGTTGGGGCCATAATCCGGAAGTGGAAAGAACATCATTTCACCATAAACCAGCCATGACCAGGTGCTCCTCGCAAGACTTCTGACAGAGGAGTGAAAAGAAATATCAGAAGAGTTGTCCAACAGCCAAGGACCACTTGTGGAGAGCTTCAGAAAGACCTGGAATTAGCAGGTACAATTGTTTCAAGGAAAACAATAAGTAATGCACTCAACCGCCATGGCCTGTATGCACGCTCACCACGCAAGACTCCATTGCTGAAGAAAAAGCATGTTGAAGCTCGTTTAAAGTTTGCTGCAAAACATTTGGACAAGCCTGTGAAATACTGGGAGAACATAGTCTGGTCAGATGAGACCAAAATTTAACTCTTTGGATGCCATAATACACACCATGTTTGGAGGACAAATGGCACTGCACATCACCCCAAAAACACCATACCAACAGTGAAGTCTGGAGGTGGGAACATCATGGTGTGGGGCTGTTTTTCAGCATACGGTACTGGCATACTTCATATAATGGAAAAATGTACCGAGACATTCTTGATAAAAATCTGCTGCCATCTACCAGGATGCTGAAGATGAAACGAGGGTGGACATTTCAGCAAGACAATGATCCCAAACACACAGCCAAGGACACTGGTTTCAGAGAAAGAAAATAAAGCTGCTAGAATGGCCCAGCCAATCACCTGACTTGAATCCGATTGAAAATCTATGGAAAGAACTAAAGATCAGAGATCATAGAAGAAGCCCACCTTCAAGATTTGAAGACTGTGGAAGAATGGGCCAAAATCACACCTGAGCAATGCACGCGACTAGTTTCTCCATACAGGAGGCGTCTTGAAGCTGTCATTACCAACAAAGGCTTTTGTACGAAGTATTACATAAATTTCATTAAGTGTGTTAAAAACATTTTCCCTGTGTCATAACATTTTATTACACATAACCTAATTTCTGAACTTATTTGTTTTGGTTTCTTTGTATGTATGGATTACTTGGGTTGTTACCAACATCTGGTGTAAATTTCATGTCAACAGCACCTTTTTAGAAATATATTTACTGAGAAAAATGGTGACGTGTTCAATACTTATTTTACCCGCTGTATGTTAAGGTCTGTTATATATACAATACACAAACACAAGCTATTTTTTACCTCAGTCCTGCGATATGTGGCTCTGTTCTCTTCCTCAAGTCATCCGACTGTATGGGAACAACGACAGAGTGAAGACAGCAACACAAAGCTACTGGAATAAATCAGTGAGACGATCAGTTTGATAGACACCTGTTTAAATTTGTACAGATCGTTGGACTTCTCGTGGAAGCTGAGCCCCAGCAGTTCTCTCTGCAGGTTCTCTACGAAGGTCTCGCTGCCGAGGAAGTTCCTGATGACGCAGTGAGGGAAAGGGTGGCAGTCCAGCTCCAGATCACCTGCACATACACAACAAAAGATCATGTCTCTACCCGAGATGTTGACAAATAACTCATTTCTGCTTTTAAAAAGGTTCTGCTAAAGTCTCAGAGCAGCTACAGCCACAAAACCTAAACTTAACTGGACTATTAAGAAAAAAACCTGAACAACAAAAGTGAAATATTATTTGGACCTGGTAAACACACACAAATTACGTATACAACACATATACATTTCATTAAGGGGGGGGGGGGGTCTACTATTCTGTTTGTACCGCTGTAGATCTTTAATATCTCAGGATTTATTTGATAATAGTGGACAACGCTGCAAGTCAATGAGCAGGACTGTTTTATAGCAATAATGGCCAAAACCAGAAGTTCCTGTCTGGTTAGGTTATCCATAAACAGTTTCTTCTACATAAATTGATTCTTCAGAAAAATCACTACTTCATAACATGCATCAATATCGTGACGTGAAATTGCATATACTGTAAGAGGATTTTATCCATATCGCCCATCCCTATAAAAAGGAAAACATAGTCAAATGTAAAGGAAGAAATTCATAAAACACCAAGATAACAGTAGAGAGACTGACCAGCAGAAGTATTAGCTACTGGTATCTAATCTTTATGATTAAGCTGGATAGAGGTGTCAAAAGGATAAAGTGGTCAGGTAATGAGCAGCTGATGGTGGTTTTTATGTGCATTACTTCTTCAAAAGGTCACCTGTCTCGCGTATATTTGCTTTGCTGTTACGTTTATGATTTGGATGCGTTTCGACGCGTCAAAGAGCAACGAGCCCAGAGACGAACCGGGACACAAAGTCACGCCACCGCTGCAGCAGACTGTCGGGTCCTGGCCTCACTGACCCTGGCTGTAGCGGGTCCTCTGGCTCCACGCCGCCTTCACGGCTCCCTCCACCCGCTCGTCTCCTACAGCTGAACAAAGGTCGGCGGCTTCTTCGCAATTCTTCTTCTTCTTCTTCTTCTCCGTTTTCTCACCGTCACCCGGTCTGCGTTTAGAGGCCATTGCACAAACTACGCGGTGCGAAACCACGCAAAACACCGCAGCGTACCGAGAAACCTCGGCAACACGCGCGCCAGTAACGCGTCGGTGTGAAGCGGCCCGTGCGTCGCGGGTAAATGACGCTATGGAAGGTGGTCCGTTTTCGCCCTGAGTTCAGACTCTCAGGCAGCATCGAGAAACTGACAAAGAGAAAAAGGAAAACTATCAAAGATATCATTTATCCTTAAAAGGAATGGATAATACACCTATAATAATGTCTCTGAAAATTACTTTTTGCAATACAGATGTAGTGAGACCACAGATCTTATGTTCTTGTGGTGTTCAGGTACCACTTGAACACCTGGTTAGATCTAAAATTGACATTTGCACCTTTTACAAGAAGAAATGTTACATTTGCATTGCTTTTGGAGAAAACTGGTGATGAATTTCTCATGAACGATGTAATTATTTTTGCCAAGTTCATGTGATAATGCGCTCTTGCTTGGCTGTATTTAAGAAAGAAATGCAGACTTTTCTTAAATCTTAGACATGTATGATATACTTTAACCTTCTTTTTATGTTGTCTTGTGTTCATCTTGTTCATTTCACCTTGCTGTGAGACAATCAGGCCATTCCAGTCTATACTGTATTGTGCATAATCACAGTCCCACAACCAAAGTGTGCAGCACTGCAGAATTACAAATGAAGTTCAAAACAATAAATACATTTTAAAAATCTGGTGACAAGTATGCGTTTACATGTGCATAGTATGTGGTTCTATGCTCTATTAAGGCATTGTTATGATGATTTGTTTTCATCTGATTTGACTCTAATATATACAGTATAATAATGTTGCCCAGTGTGTGCTGGGATGACTCCAGCACCCTGTGACCTTTAACAGGACAAGCAGTTTAGAGAATGCATGGATGGGTATTATATCATACAGCTTACATTCAGAAAGTCAGCAAACAGTGAATTTTATTAACCTAAATATAAAATATGACCCTTGTGCTTTAGGGGCCACAGAAATGCCTCTGCCTCCAGGTCACATGGGATTTTACAAAATGCTGTTTCATTCCTCATACAGAAATTTGGGCAATGAATTTTTTTTGCAATCAAAATTTCCTTGGCACATCAACATGCATTGCAGTCGGACACAGTGTCTATATACACAATACTAGAAATATGAGTGAAATAACTGATGAAGCATATTGGGGCGGTAAACTTCAGGGCAAAGTAAGTTCCCTTGTGCATGACCAACTCCTCTGTCCAGCACCTGAAGGTCCAGGCTGCACACACTTTAGATTTGAGAGCCCAGTCAAATAAATTTTAATTTGGCTAATCTATTAGCATTTTAACATTTCAGCCTCATGAGCCCACCGGCAGCAATTCATGCTGAAATATTTAGTTTTTCACATCAACTTGACGCATATACTCTGGATATCACCACGTTTTGATCCAATTAGGATTAGATCTGTCTGCAACTATCTGCCTTTCTGTTGGAAAGTGTACAACTGTCTCCAACAAGACATAAAAACATAAGTGACCATATGAAACTGCAGCATTTGATTGTTTTGTCATCAGAAATATGTGATACTGCTGTCTACAGACAGAATAGTACTTCTTTTTTTAGGCCATTTTGATTCATATGCAGTATTTTTTTTAAACATCAGTACTTTCTGTTGTGACTGTTGAACAATTTAATATAATAGCATCTTCATCTCAGTCTTGAATTAAGCAAAGAATATAACCTAAATTAAAAATCACATCCCTAAGAGCTTTATATATTTACTTCAAAACTTAACAAGTATCAGTCAGCCACTCACTTGCTCTTTGGACTTTATAAAAACATACTCAAAAGGACTGTTTTATTAAAAAGAAAAAAAAACAGCATTATTACAGGTTAAAACAACAGGAAACTCAATGATGTAGTTTGTTTAATCAAACATTGGCCTCCTCTGAGAAGACATAAAATCAGATTCTCAGCACACTGGAATACAGACTTGTACACTACAAAAAACTAGCAGTTTCTCAAGATTAAAAAAACAAAAACAAAAAACAGACATGACATTTTCATTTTCTTCTACTAGTATAAACACCCCCGTGAACTGTCAATATACTTGACATGACAAGATTTTCTTTTCGTTTGTTGGGCTAAAGATGAGAAGTATTTTTTCTCTCCTGTTCACTCAGACAGGGCTGCACTCACAGAGACAGCCAGACGGACTTCTGCTCACTCAAGTTAGTTATAAATGAAGTTGAACCTATGAAAAGAAATGATAATTATTAAAAATTCAGTTTATGTTAAGAGACAAAACTTTTCTCAATAATGGCATGGACATATTTGTCCATTCCAATTAAATCTTTTAAATAACAAAAAACATCAGTTTTTAAATTTAGCCACCGTGATAAAGAACATAAAAAACAATACATACACAATACCTGCTCAATAGCTGGGGTAGACTGGAAATGATTGGTCCATATCCAGGAGCGTTGTCATACAGTTCAAACAGCGGTGCTGCCACCAGTTTATAGTTCTTGGGGACAGCAAACAGCGCTGTAGAAACACGAATCACAGGTTTTAAAACAAGAAGAATGATACAAGGGAACTTTTTCATGTGTCTCCTCATTTTATTTATACCTCCGTCTACCATTTATTCTCTACTAAACGTCAGTGCTAAAATACAATCATTTCACAAGTTACATTGTGACATACTGACCTTTTTCCTGCAACTGAACCAGGAACAGCTTCTTATGCTCCTTGGGTTTGGTGATGTGAGCTGGAATGTAGGGATACTGCAAGACAAACAACTTCAGATCAGTTCACATTAGCACAGACATAAATTACATCTGTATGTTAATGACTGACTGACTACAGAGACTTCAGCCTGGGATTCAGAGCGCATTTTCATGTTTCATTCTTGATTTATAAAGCAGAAAATAGCAGCCATCTGCAATATGTTGTAGTCACAGACTGGTGTGTTGCACTGATTTTTGCTGTAAATTAACTCTGCAAGCAAAAATGATCACACTGACAAGCAGCGAGTCTTTTCATACACCCTTTTCCACTATCGTAGAGAATTTGACATCCACCTCACGTTAGTAATATTGTTAGATCAGCAATGACAGTGAACGTAAGTGTGAGCACAAGTCTTAAAATCTTATACAAATCTCATTTGGAATTCATAAAAAGTATCTATTTTGGACATTATAGCTTAAAGAAAAAAAATGGACTCCCTAGTGACTCGCACAAGTAGGGACAACGGATGCTGACCAGAGGCTGCTAAAACATCTAAATACTGCTAATGCTACACTGCTTTCAATTAAAATGTTCGAAATAATATCTATTAAAAATGTTCCTTCAGTTTATCTTTCTTGAAAACATCTTATTCTCCCTGTCGTCTGTGTGTACTAACCTGTGGAGGCTCAAAGTTGGGGCGCCACCAGTTGCCGATACAGTCGTCAATCACCCAGTCCTGCTTCACGCCGTCCTGTCGTCCGAGGATCTAACATCCGAACAAAAGTTAATATCCGTCAACTCCACAATCGCCACAGAAACAAGAAGCTTAAACTGTGCTGTGATGTAGCTACCTCAGTCATCAGGCGTTTCAGACCCTCCACCTCGTCTTCTCCAGGACTCAACTCTCCCCCGGGCCTGCAGGAGAGACGCAAACTGTCAGACGACTGTTCATACTGCTGGTTCATACAGGAGCGTCTGAACAGTAACTACTCACAGTTTGAAGAAAGTGGTGCCCAGCTGCAGAAGTAACACATGAGGCAACCTGTGTTCATGGACAATGAGAACTCCCTCCACTGTCCTCCGCATTCCCATTTTATCAAACTCTTCCCGCATCCGCTGGAAGCGGGCGGCCACTGAGCTGTCCTTCTCATACAGAGGCTCCTTGGTGCCGAATGTGTAGTTGGTAAGAGGGTATCTGAAGTAAAAAATACACACATGAAAAGTGACTGAGCATGACCAGAGATCTTTACAATGTGGTTCATACCCACATGCTATAAAAAGTAAAAAAGGTGTGATATGCAGTATAATAATAATAATAATAATAATAATAATAATAATAATGTTAATCTAGGGCAGCAACAGAAAAATATTTTCATTATTGAACCATCTATTGATTTTGGATACATTGATTGTTTTTATTAATGTGTCAGAAAATAGTGTAATTTCCCCATCAAAGTTGCCTCTTTTGTCCGACCAACAGTCCAAAAACCAGAGATAATTACTTTTTAATTACAGAGAAAATGTGCAAATCAACTCATTTTTTTCCATTCTATAAATCAATAATTAAAATAATCGTTAGTTGCAGCCCTAATTAAAATCAAATGTTACCATTTTAACATCCCACGCGATATTTTTCTCCAATTCCCCACTCCTACTTCAGACTAATATTCTTGGAAAGCAAATCCCAAATCAGGTGACAAAATACGGCCCCACCACAGACATCGATGTGTTGTGTCAAACACAATTAGTTTAATTATTATTGGACGTGATCAGTATCTCACGGCTGCAGTAGGAAGCTAAGCTAACTACAAGTTATTCCTGCAGGCATCAAAAACAGAAGCTTATCGAGCTGGTTGGACGGGACTGGTTTTACTGTCGCTGCACGTTAACTAGCCGGATCACTCCGGCACCGACGCCGGCTGCGTGTGCGCTGTCTGACTACACGAACTCACAGGTTGATGGTCCTCTCCAGTGTGAGCGGCTTAGCGGGCCCGCTGATGTATTTGTTCCCAAACTGAACGGCACCACCGCGCGGCCAGCCGGTGGACGAGCGACTGGGAGGCACGACCGACATCTCTAACGTGCGCACGACGAGGGGAAATCCTCCTGCAGACCGACCTCGGGCGGTAGCTGGGTTGTAGCTCGCAGGGTTATCTAAATAACTAAAGAAATTCGGAGGACTTCTGTGGACAGTCTACGATTTATCTGCCGTCGTTTCCCTCGGTCCTCCTCTTCCGGGTGAAGTGCGGTTTTCTGGGCGACCTCACCGCCAGCGACCCCTGCTGATCCGGGTGATGAACGTCGGTGGTTTACGCTTGACTGTTTTATACGGTTGTAAACTGACTATTATTGCGGTTTAACTAGGTCGTTTTTCACAGTTGTATACATTTTATCAACCAGACCTGAAACTGCAAACTTGCCTCTATTATAATATGTGTGTCTCTAATAAAGGACCGATGCCCTCTTTTGTCATGTATAAAGGGCTTAAGAGGAAGTTTCATAGTAAAACTTTTTTACTTCATATTATACTGCGCTGCAGAGAGCTGCTGGGTCAATGTTCTGGACTATCATCATGAACACCTCTAAAAAAGAACAACAAATAATTTTAGAGTAAATGTAGCATTAAAGGAGGAAATACTAATGTGTATTTCTTTGTTATTCACCCTTATTTGCAGCTGCAATAGTTTTTCTGTTTTTGACTTTGTGTATTAAGCACACCCCCAACCCCTTCATTACACCCTGTGCTACAGGCCTTGACCAGTTGTCTTCATAAGTATTGTACATGGTCCCTCACAAATATATGAAATATAATAAATAAATAAATAAATATATGTGTATTACCATTTTTAATCCAGAAAGCTTTGAACAAACATTAATTTCAGCATGAAAGTTCATTCTTGAGCTTGGAAACACTAGTTTGACAAAAAAAAAAAAAACTTAACTCAAGGTCTGCTTACTAGCTTTTTTCCAGAGCTTTCAACAACATTTCACGGTCTTCCTCAGCAGATGATATTTGCTCAGGCTATTCAAATGTGGCACCAATGACCACTGTTGAACAGAGATGATGATATAAGACCACCTATGATAACAACTGATCTATCTCCATGGCAACTGAGGAAGACCATGAGCTCCAGAAAAAGCTAGTAAGTGTACCTTGAGTTAAGATTTTCTTGTCACAAATTACATTAATTTGTTAGAAATAATGTATTCACACATAAAAAAAAGCAGAGGGAATGACTGAGTCAATTCAATATTCCATTTAATAGTCATAACTATGTCTTTTATCCATCTATTGTAAACATGGTGTATTTTTACCACAGTAGTTGTCTTATGGTACATAATCATACGTGCAATGCAAAAAGTCAAACATAAGTTAAAAAAGGACAAAGACACTGCTGGATTTGTTGATTACATCACACCAAGGGGATCTCAGTTCTTTGGTCCAGTGGCCCACCCTTTGTGGTGTGCTGCTGTAATGTGGTGGCCCCTGTAGGAAGTGCCATGGATCCCCCCCCCCCCCCCTACTGTGGCCTCTCCTGCCCCTGTCACAGTAGTTGGTCCCGTATTTAGCAATTTCTTTATTTCTGAATTACTTCTCACCCACTGACTTGGTTTCTTCTTGCTTTTGACCTTCTATCACCCCCTCATCGCTATGCAGCTCACCATCTTTCCCTGATGCAGGTTCAGCCACTCCCACTTCTGTTTTCACTGTGTCTTCTTCGGGTTTCACACTTTCTTCCTGCACTTCTTCCTTCATCACTTCACTGTTGACCAGAGCTGGTTTCTCGTTTTCACTCTTGCTCTCCTTCCCTCCATCGACGATTTTCTTGCTCTCATCCATCTCAGTTTGCTTGCTCTTTTGAACCATCTTAAGCTCCTCATCTGCTGTTGAGAGAGGAAAATCACGAAATCACACGCCATTCAACATAAATCTACATATATATGCATGCATGCAAGCATACATTACATAATTATAGAACTTAAAACGTACCTGCACCCTTCTCTGCAGGCTCTACACTGGATCTGTCTTCAGGAGATGTCTGTAAATCGTTATCTTGGCCTGGACTATCATTAGAGGGTGCTGGACTGGTCAAATGGTGAGAAGTAGCACTTGAGTTATCAGTAGTGGGGAGGCCAGAGATAGCTGGTGTGAGGGTAGTGCTGATGTTGTTAGTGTAAGGTGGGTCTGAGTCAGTCGAGAGTGGGGAGCTAATTGCAGCTGCGGTTGCTGAACTGGTGGTGGAAGTGGTATCTGCACGGTTTAAACTGGTGGTGGTGGTGGTAGTGGTGTCTGTAGGGTTTGTTTCACTGGAAGAAGTGGAGGGAGTGGAGGGAGCAGAGATATCAGCGGGGCCAGGGGTGGCTGGGTGAGTAATGGTGGAAGTAGAGATAGAGGTCATGCAGTCAGTGGATGCTGGGCTTGTAGTGGTGGTGGTGGTGGAAGAGGTGTAGCTGGTGGGCGGAAGGGCAGAAGAGGACGAAGTGGTAATGGGGGCGTCAGGTGAAGCTGGAGTTGTAATGGTATCACTGGAGTTAGGAGGTGGGGATGTTGTTTTAGTGACTGATGAAACTAAAGTTACAGAGCAAGCGGAGGTGACTGAAGTAGAATCATCGTTAGCTTCAGTAACTGAATTGGTGGTAGTAGACAAGCCTGCCGGCATATCTGATATGCTGGTGGAGAGTGAAGAAGAAGCTGTGGTGATGGCAGAAATAGTTGCATCACCACCAGCAGCAGGAGCAGCACCAACTGAGAGAATACCGTTTGACTCTGGGAAAGTCGATCTAGTTGACAGATTTGTTGACTCTGTGGAAACCGGGATTTCGTTGCTAGGAGCAGAAACAGTTTCCAAGGTGGTAATGGAAGGCGTAGTTATTGTTGTTGAGTTGGAAGTGACCGAGAGGCTTGGAGTAATGGACTCAGAGGGAGTGGAAGTAACTGAGACAGTGGCGGGGGGCTCTGTGGGTGTAGTGGTGCTTGTAAGGGTTGTGGGAAAGGTAGCGGTGGGTAGTTCAGTGGTAGTAGCATTAGCTTCAGGGATAGAGGGTTTGCTGTCGATCTCTGTAACATTCGTGGGTGTTGTAGCTGCTGCAGTAGGACTAACAGAGTCAGTGCATATATCTGTGTCAGAGGGCGGTACAGTACTCGAAGGGGAAATCGCAAAATTGGAGTCAGGGACTGAGTTTGAGATTGTCGGTACAGTAGGAGTGGTGGTAGCAGTGAGGGCAGGAGCAGCAGGGGCAGACGGAGCTGCAGTTGAACTGAGTTTAGTGGGCGTGTTTGTCTCCCCTTCCTGTATTTGGGCTAACTCGTTCTCAGGTGTGTTGCGGTCAGATGTTGTGGGGGGTGGACCTGGTTTGATAACTGGCTTTGGAAGCAAAGCAGGTTTCCCAGCTGACTCGTGTGCTGACACACTTGGGCGAATTTGATGCCTTGTATCTAAAGAAAAAAATAATGTGCAAATGATTTAGCTTATTATACAGAGAGAGTGAGTTATTGTTTGTGTTTGTGTTTTACCTGACGACGCAGACATCGTTCGTGGTTTTGTGAAAGTAGGTGGTGGCTCAGGTTTACTGTCAATGATAGTACCTGAGGCACAAAGATAATTTACATCTTATTTTACCAGAGGAATTAATTCACTATTATGTCCCTATAATGGACCAAGAACAGTCTTATCAGCCCAAAGAGATATTAAATATTTTTAATGGAGAACTGATCCATGTCAAAATGTCCCTCCTTTTGATACAAATCCCTCAACTTCAAAGATTAATTTTTCTTCATTAATGCTAAGCTGGAGCAGAGAAGAGTTTAATCATATTAAACATCAAATAGATAAAAGGGACATACCTTCAGATTCTGCTTTTTTCATCTCTCCCTCCTGATTCTACAAGATTAAAAGAGGTATTTTAAACACTTTTGAAGACTCCTACAGTATACATATCTAAATTCAGACATACACATTCACACACCTGCGTCTCTCCAGGCTGGGCTTTGGAAACTCCAATACGTTGAAGCATGAGATGGAGTTTCTGTTCAAAGCTATGTTGGCCTTCGAATTGTTTCTGAAATCAGAAACAGCAAAGTAATGAACGCTTTTCAGAACGTATCTTCTAATCTTAATATGACTTTAACTCTACTAACTCACCTTTGCAGTGTTCCTGGCATTAGTAGTCCCTGCTGCTGCTGATCCAGACAGCAAAATGAGAGACTGGGACTTCCCCTCTCTGAGAGCTCGGCGGGGAGGCACCGCTTCACCCCTCAGCGGTGGAACACCAGGAACAGGTGTCTCCTGAACAGCTGACTCTCCAGTAACAGCGCTGGGATGCTCTTTCGCTTTCTCCTTTTCATTTTCCTTGTCGTGTTCCTTGACTCGGTCCTTATCTTTTTCTTTCTCTGCTCTGGCGACCTCCCTGAGCGGGCGGATAAGATCAGCGATGGAGGCCTTTTTGGGACGCCCCTCGTGGCTTGTTTCTGATTTCAGACCTCGTCTCTTTTTGAGTGTAAAGAAATCACCAAGCTTCCTCCTGAGTGTTTTCGTCGGGGGCGGACAAGGGACAGAGCTGGCAGGAGCCACTTCGTGCACTGTGATAGATTCCTCATCTTGCTTTTCCCTATATAAAGGATCATATACTGTATATCAAATCTCTACTGTGTGCATTCAGTTCTATAGTATAAGTTTATTAAAGCAGTATAGTATCTACATTAGCTAAATATCAAGGAACTATAAAGAGGCTAGTGAGGCAGCTGGTGATACTCACAGTGTATCAGTAGGAAGTACTCTTTTAGTGAAGAACTCTTCAACTCCTTCATCCACCCTCCCCATGAGCTCAAGGACTTCATTGTCACTCTCAATTATTGTCTCCTAATTACCACACACATACACAGAAAACACATTTTACACCGAAGATCAAACAAACTGATGCCGAAGAGCAATTTGCATCATATGTAACTTTGCATTACGTAACCCTCACCTCTGGAAAAACCCACACACTCTGGCACTAGTGTTTCTTCTGCCTCTATAGGTGTATTTTGGTTTGAATCTCTCATCCAGTCATGCTACAAACCAGCCTCCTGGGAGTCAGTTGCTCAGTAACGTACAAAGGGGGGCGTCACTGGATTTCACATGCGGAATGAAAGCACGCTAACTCATTTTGCCAATGTAGGTAATTTGATATCGAAATTGCAACTACACAGTGTTGCATCATCCTGATCATATTAACATCTGTGCCCACAAGTAGCAGTAAAAGCCAGGAGGTTGACTGCAGGACACAAATTTAGCAGAAGTCACCGTTAACTGATACCCTGTCAGGGGAATTGCTTGAATTTGGTCTCCCTGGGCCACTGGCTCCAAGGGAGTGACTAAATGTCTACAGCCTAACAGCTCTGTGACAACATGATCAGCTCAGTGGAAAATGGAGATGATCACACACACTCTACATTTTGATACAATCCTATGAAAAAATAAAAATGCCACTAGCTTTTTTTCAGAGAGAGCACGAGAAGACATTCAGACAAATATCAAGTGTGGGTTCTTCAAACAGCCGGTGACCGGTACAATGGGACTGCCTTTTTCAAGCAGGGACCAGGCATCTTTTACAGCACTCCCCCTCCGTCCGTCCCTTCCCCCTGCCTCTCCCCTCTGTACCCTATTGCATCTCTGCTCTCTCCCTCCCTTCCATTTTTTCTCCTCACACACACCACCTTTCCCTCACACTCCCATTTTTACAAAACCTCTCTGATTCTCCTTCACAGTACCTGCGGTCTGCTGGGACGATAGTTCAGTTTTTGTCGGTGAGGTCTCGGTCTGCTCTGGGTGTAGTGCCTGAGCGCTGGTCCGCCCAACGGCAGCTCCATTGGGGAGACACGGCACGCTGTTGCCGTGGAGCTCTGTTGCCGTGGCTCTGTTGCTGAGGCACCGTTGCTAAGAGCAGGAGCACCAGCAGTATGTAATGCCTCCACGGAGGTGGGAGGGGCCAGGCTGGCTAGACTGACAGATTTGACAACAGAACCTCGCCTTTCTCTGCCCCCTCCCTGTCGAGAGGAAAACCATGAGAAAAAGATGGTGATAAAATAAGAAGAGGCAGAGAGAGAGAGGAATAAAGTGACCACACTCACATTTGTTTCATCTATGTATCCATAGCCTGTAACAAGTACATATATGTGAATATACTGCAATGGAAATAGCTGAAATGAACAAAATGTTCTATTGGTTATGTAACATATTAATAATTTATTTTATATGCGGAAAAGATTCTCTGAAATGCTGTAAGTGACAGACTGACCTGATAGATTCTTATATCACTAAAAAAGTGTACAAATACAGACACTAGTGTGAATTTCAAAGTGAGATGTCTTGCCAGTACTAGAGGAAACTGCCCTAAATAGTCCTGAGAGGATTGTTAGAGACCTTGGTGAGCTGTAAGACTTGCTCAGAAACCATTTAAAAAAACCACACAGTCATCCCCTGAGCATGTCTAGCAAGTTTCATGGGAATTGAGTTGCTGCTTTGAATATTTGATATTCAAAGCAGGCAACAGGCTTCCTGGTTTGAAACACTTTGATATAAATGCATCATTTACTCTTGCTTTATTGGCAGCTTAGAAAATGCTTTATATCATTCATACATCAAATGACTGTAATAGTATTATTAATTGGCCAAACCTGCGCAATTTCTCTACAGGGATCATATTTCTATTCTCTGTGTTTCTGAAAGTATTTACACAATATTTCAGGGAAAAACTGTTTCCTCTCTGAGCGGTTAACTCTCAACCCAACATAACAACCTAGAAATAACTTGTTTTCCACTTATGAACCCATGTTAGGTTTTCCATGTGGAGTAGGCCTAATTTAGCACTAAGGTGCAGATGTAATAGACCTGCAATAGGTTACAATAACCTCAAAGCAATAAAAGTTTTATTTTAAAAAGACCAAGTTTCTCAAGTTGGATCACACTGGTGACTACGTGTAAATATAATCATGTATCCCTATGAATTTTTTGTTGTAGACCAATAAACTGAGAAAAGATTAAATACAACTTTAAAACCAGATGAGATTACAATGTCAGCTAATGAGACAAGAAACACACTCTGTCCATTAGGGGAAACAGCGGGGTGATGTGCAACAATAGTGCCCAGCCGGACTTGAACTGGGGACGTTGATTCATGGTCAGTGCCATTAAAATAAACCACCATCTGGAGCCAGGAAGTACCAAAGAAAAGCTGTAAACACTGCAGTGTGAGGCCATGGTGCTGGTGATCAGGATTTTGGACAGCAGCCTATTAGTTTTCTTTTTGATTTGCTGGTTGGCAACCCAATATCACTGATACAGGTGATTACTTGGGTGTGAAAATATCACCTTCAGTCTACACTGTGACACAGGATGATGTTCAATCACGACTTTCTGTGTGTCGTGAGGCCCACCCTTCACCCACAGCAATCATACTGCCCTCTCGTGACTGATTTTATGAATTGCTTTAATTTTCAAACTGACTTGTAACCTCGATTTTACAGTGGCTAGAAGTCGGTGGGAGGTCTATAAATCACGCGGGCTTCTCGTCAGGAAACTAATCAATAATCTCTCAGTTCAATCGATCGTCATCGTCGTGTTTCAGGACGCCACGCCCACGCCCGAATTCAAATCTGGCGCCCGTTACCGTCGCCACCGCTTGGCCACGCCCCCTCACTCCCTTGGGTTCTGTGCTTGCGCAGCCGCGTTAGCTCTTATAAGGCCGCCATTTTGTGTTAGGCCCACTCTTCAAAGCGGGAGAAAATTATTAGTGCGGCGCTCAGCGCGTACGGACGGTCACAGCGGGACTGAGGGGAGCGGCCACACACGCCGGGTTTCCAAAAGAATAAGACGGGGAAAAGAAGCAGCCGGGAGTAAGTGAAGCAGTTACTTTGCCTCCAAACACGGAAACGTTTTTGTAGGAGCCGTCGTCGGCCTCTAGGTGTCACGGTAGGGCTTACCGGCCAGGCGGCTGGCGGGGGGTGTTTGTCTCCCTCTATCGTTATCCAAAATGCACTAAATCCGTCTATAAACTGTAACTCCATGTCTCAGTTGAACGTCTTGGTGTTTTTCGGTTGATATTTCGGGGTATTTACGCGGGGATGGTTGTATTTATGAGTATTTCTGTTTTAAGTTTGTTCAGGCCCGACGTCCATCTTATCGTGCCCTTTGTTTCCTGTTTTCAGACGTACTCGCGCCTCCCGAGTAAACTAACCAACTAACACGAGTAGATGTTCAAGTAGTTTGTATCGTTTTGACATTGTACTACTTTTAGACGGATAACGAGAAGTCACAAAGTAAGACTTCTTAAAATAGGCGAACGAGTAACTCTGAATCATTGACTGATCGATCGACTGATTTCTGTAAATGGCAAACGGAGGAATCCCATCAATGGTGTAAACTGCCACTCTTCAAAAGTTTACCGCTACCTCACTGTTGGACAATACGACAGCGGGATTATGCACGATAAACTAACACGGTTTGCTTCTCCACAACACAGTCTTCACCTGAGTTTTACACTAAGCTCCAGGTGGCGTTGCTACTCTATCTGACTCGTACTTTACGCTGGCTTTGTTAGGTGTGCATTGAGAGATTTTTGTATAAAACTCAGTTTAGAAAACGGGGTTAGACCAGGGTGTCCTTAATTAAATTCACCGTGGTGTAATATGCTATAGATTAATACTCGTTGTGGTAGAGAGACGATCTCTCTGTGACCCCTTTTTAGTAACCCAGTTCATTATATAACATATGTTTGAACTTTTAGGCTCCAACATATGTTAACAGGTAAATCAAAGTCTTGACAATCCTCGCAAGGACTTGTAGTACGAGTTGTAAGCAAGCAATGTATTAAGTTGATTAACTCAGTAAGTGCAACACTATCAGATCAGTGGGTCATCTTTAATGATCTATTAAAGGACCAGGTAATCAAAATAACACACATTGCCAATACTACTACTTGGGATGGTTCCCCAGTAGAGGTAAAATGAAATGCAGTTTCATTTGTTGAGCTCACAGCATTTGAAATGGCCTGGTTACTCATGACAATCCTCTCACAGTTGTGCATCTTCCTGACACAAGTCCATCATAAAGCTAACATGTTTACAATAGCACTAAAGGCTAACACTTGGTTTGGAAATTATGGTTTTAAGTGTGTCCTGCCAAGGACTTTTGAAACAATGAGTAAAATGTATATATTTAAGTATAAACAACATATTTTCAGCTATGTATTTTTGTGAATAATCACCCGCGCAAGTCGCCCATGCACATTTTGATAAATGCCTTCTCTATTAAGGGTGTTAGTTGGCCCGTCACCATGGAGGGCGAGGTTGTTTCCATGGAGACCACCCAGGCTGCTGCTGACGGAAAGGTCCTATCACAGGGTGGAGATGCCTTGATACAAGGGGCAGCCATAGCTCCACAGGGGGAGGTGACTGGTAACATGGAGATGATGGTGATGGGCGCGCTCGATCCGACTCTGCTGCAAATGAAGACCGAGGTGTTAGAGGGCGGTGGCACAGTGACTGTTACTGGTGGAGATGAGGGTCAGATCATCACGCTCCAGGTTTGTAAAGGGCACAGGTTAAGCTAATGTTGGATTATCATCAGTAATTAGCCTTGAAATGTTTTTGTCATTTGATCAAGTTGAAAAGGTTCTTTCTTCTATGTAGGTGGTGAATATGGAGGAGCAGGCAGGAGCTGCATTAGGTCTTGGTCAGCTTCAGCTGGTGCAGGTACCCGTCACAACAGCAACTGTAGAGGGGCTCCAGGCCACCTATGTTGACGCATCGACGGCTAACAAGGACACAGAGCCGGTTATCTGTCACACTCTTCCCTTGCCTGAGGGCTTCCAGGTGAGAAACGACTGGGCTGCATCAATGCCCTCAACTTGGCATACTCGGGTGTGAACTCCTTTTTTGTTGAAAAGAGTCTGGTCACAATAAGATTAATTTGTAATGTTTTCTTTTAGGTGGTAAAAGTGGGTGCCAATGGTGAAGTAGAGACCGTAGAGCAGGAGGAGCTCCTGGCAGCCCATGAGGAGCTTCAAGGAACGAGGGGAGAGGATGAGGAGGAAGCAGAGGCAGCAGAAGTAGAACCCCCTGCGTCTCAGCAAGAAGACCCAGAATGGTCCAAGGACCCAGACTACCAGCCCGTCGCCACTATCCGGACTAAAGGAAAGAAAGTAAAGAAGAGCCGCCTGCGCTACGGGGAGGGTGATCGTGACATGGATGTTTCTGTGTACGACTTTGAAGAAGAGCAGCAGGAGGGGTTGCTGTCGGAGGTGAATGCTGAGAAGGTTGTGGGCAACATGAAGCCCCCAAAGCCCACCAAGATCAAGAAAAAAGGTTAGACTTTAGATTCCTCCTTGTAAAGAGATTTCAAATCCTACAATCCTAAAATGGTGTAGATTTGCGGTATTTTAAAAGAACCGAGTATCTCCCCTTTTTGTGTCCAGGTGTGAAGAAGACTTTCCAGTGTGAGCTTTGTAGCTACACCTGTCCAAGGCGCTCCAACCTGGACCGACACATGAAGAGCCACACAGACGAGAGACCACATAAATGTCACTTGTGTGGACGGGCCTTTCGAACAGTCACACTGCTCAGGAACCACCTCAATACACACACAGGTAATGCAAAAAACGATGCTTACACTTGATAATTGGGGGGAGGGGGGGACATTGGAATGGTTTGTACAGCAAGTGTATTCAGAAACTGGTAAGTTAGGAATTTTAACTTTTCCTCTCAGAACTGGCTAGCTGGAGAATTTACTTGAATTTTGTAATTCCTCTCTTTATGTTGGCACCCCACTGACAAGAGTTTGCTTACTCATCCAATCTTGCTCCTGCTTCATGTTACTTAAGACAAAGCAGGCATAGAAAATTTTCATTAATAAACCATGGTGGTGTTCCTTCATTCTCACTTCCATTTCTTCAGGCACTCGGCCACACAAATGCACGGATTGTGACATGGCATTTGTGACCAGCGGTGAGTTGGTGCGTCATCGCCGCTACAAACACACACATGAGAAGCCCTTCAAGTGCTCCATGTGCGACTACTGCAGTGTAGAGGCAAGTAATCACATGTAGATCTGTGTTAAATACTGATCTAATCTGTAATTCTCCTCCCTATAGATATAGGTTAAGCTCTTACTTTAATATTTCTGTTTCTTTATTTCAAGGTGAGTAAGCTGAAAAGGCACATCCGCTCTCATACAGGGGAGCGACCCTTCCAGTGCAGTCTGTGCAGCTATGCTAGCAGAGACACTTACAAGCTGAAGAGACACATGAGGACACATTCAGGTAACATACTTGCACTATCTACTGGCCGAAAGACGGTTTACCCCGCTTAAGAAGAGTACCTCACTTATTACATTTTCTCCTCTTTGTTGCAGGGGAGAAGCCATACGAGTGCTACATCTGCCATGCCCGTTTCACACAGAGCGGCACCATGAAGATGCATATTCTGCAGAAACACACAGAGAATGTGGCCAAGTTCCACTGCCCACACTGTGATACTGTCATTGCACGCAAGAGTGACCTTGGTTAGTTATGCATTTCCATTTCTACTTGCAACTACATGTCATTAAAGTGATCAGATGTAGCAGAATTAGCGCTGGGAAGGCTGGTTTTTATGTGGGTCATGAAGTATTGGCCATGGTTTTAAGAGAAATTGTTACTTCACATCATGTAAACTTAATAATAGAAATATTGTCTACAATTTGCAAGTCTTGGCCATTGGAGTATTTGTGTGCTTTGTGTAAATAAAGTCATTGAATGGGAAGAACTGTATGTACTGAATTAGAAAGCTTCAGAACAGTTTTTTTGTGTTGATCTATACAATAGGCCAGAGTAAGATTTGTCAAACTGATTTTCATGTCTTTGCTGATTCTTTTCCAGGTGTTCACTTGCGGAAGCAGCACTCCTTTCTTGAGAAGGGAAAGAAATGTCGTTACTGCGATGCTGTGTTTCATGAGCGATACGCTCTCATCCAACACCAGAAGACCCACAAGAATGAGAAACGTTTCAAGTGTGAACAGTGTGACTACTGCTGCAGACAGGTGTGTGTCAAGTGAAATATGAAGCACTTGTGCTGTTAATTATTTTCACGTTAAATTACTATTTTTCTCACGCCTATTCCCTCCTAGGAACGCCACATGGTAATGCACAAGCGTACACACACAGGAGAGAAGCCGTTCGCCTGCAGCCAATGTGAGAAAACATTCCGGCAGAAGCAGCTGCTGGACATGCACTTCAAGCGCTACCATGATCCCAACTTTGTCCCCACTGCCTTCGTCTGCAGCAAGTGTAACAAGACATTCACCCGCAGGGTAGGACTCGGCTCTGACTTTTAGCACACACGTGCAGCTGGGTTTTTTTTTTTTTTTTTTAACAGTTTGTCACTGACGTGTGTGTGTGTGTGTGTGTTCCACAGAACACCATGCTGCGTCACACTGACAGCTGCATAGGCGAAGTTTCTGAAGAAAACGGAACTCCCACAGCCAAGAAGGCTCGCCGAGGCAGGAAGAGGAAGATGCTGGCCAGAAGGGAGGATGATGATGATGATGATGACACAGGTATTGTATACGTAAGCTTTTGATAAGTCAGCGTGCATTTATTTAATCTCTTGTTGCAAATGTCAATTATTTTGTGTAGCAGTCCCTCAATAGGACATCAAAATATGCAATGAAATTAGTTCAAAATGGGTCAAAGGAGCCCATTTATTATTTCACTTAGCTGTGAAACGTTTTCACGGAAAGTTGTTTACAGAGTTTTAATTTAGTCTGCTCAAAATGTTCAGCAAGATATTGTTGGGTATGGTTTTGGTTACTGAAGATTGTACAAACATTTGGAGAATAAGAAATACATGATCAGTTACATTTATCGCTACAAATTGGCACATAAAACCCAACCTGGAGGCAATTTAGTAGTTTTGACAGGCAGGTATTTAACCAGCAACACCATGGCATAATATGCCACTCATCTGATCTAATATACATATGTGTGTCGTTGGTACATATTGTTATATTGTAGTGGTGGTTGTTATATTGAGTAAGATTGTCAGCAAATATGCTTATGTCAAAATTTAATTCCTATCTGCTTGATGTCCTCACTCATTCATATGTAGAGGAAGAACTGGACGAGGCAGGGGAGGAAGAGGACTTGTTGAGTGAAATTGAGGTGGAACAGGCCCCACCAGTCGTCCCTATCCCAGCCCCGGTGGAGCCACCAGTCAAGAGGAAACGTGGACGCCCCCCGAAGAGCAAACCAGACAGTAAGTGTCAGACTATAATACTTATGGACATCTTTTGGCAGTGTTTCCAAACCACACATGGTGAGAAGTCGTTAGTCAGATCACAACTATATTGCTAAAATCACCAGTGCTCCTCTTTTAAAAATTGTTTTTAACAGTGTGAAAAGCATATTTTTATCTTCTAGTACCAGAATCTGACCTGAAACTCTTTAACAGCGGCTGCTATCATCCGTGTGGAGGACGAGGCCACTGGAGAGGTGGATGACATAATTGTGAAGAAGGAGGTTGGAGCCGAACAAGATGATGATGATGATGATGATGAAGCAGAGGAGGTGGTGGTCGGTGGAGGGAAGTCAACCATTCAGATGGAGGAGTTGCCCCAGGAAGAGGGTGCGGCACAGGAGGTGCAGCTGTCTGAGGCTCCACCTAACGGAGACCTGACCCCTGAGATGATCCTCAGCATGATGGACCGGTGATGGATGTGAGGGTCGAACCTGTAAACACACACATCACATCTTCATTTTAATTCTTGGAATTTGGATTTACAAACACCTGCTTCCTGCACAGAAACAAACATCACTGTTGTAATTTAAGATTTGCTTTTAAATCATGTATTGATAGAGATTTGGATAAGTGAAAAATATTTGTAATTATGATTTGCCTACCAAAAAAAAAATGCATTTCATTACATTGGAGTTTGGGGTGGCTGTAATTAACAGCAGTATATTTAGCCTTCTCATTGTTACCTTTTGGTGTTTAGTAGCTCTGTTGTGTGGTAGGAAACGGCTATGCTACATTATTTACAGAACAAAATTTCTTCTGGCTATATTAATGCAAAATAGTCCACTAAATGTTTTAACATGGTAGAACGACTCTTCCCTAAAACTACAGTGTGCATGTAATTGTACAAAAGATATGGGTAAACTTTTTCATCTCTTCTTTTTACGCCCTTTTGTTTTTATGTTTTACTTGTTATATACACCTGTTAGTACATTATACACCTGTGTGCATTGGGTTAAAGTTGTAAGTAGATAGTGGACCCATAATGTGGACCTTGTTTTAGTTTTTAATTCCAATCGGTGTTCAATATCCTCACTGAAGAGCTCCATGTACCTCTCAGTTTGGACAGAAAACTGCTCTCCAGTAAAATTTGGAGATGAAAATTGGCTTTGGGTTTGAGATTTTAGAGCAGCAGACGATGGCAAAAACAAGTAAATTTAGGCCCAAATTGAAAGTCACTGATGCATCATCAAAAATGTCAGAAAATTACAAAAACGCAGTTTTCAGGAAGATGATACTGCCGTTAATCACAGCCACTTCAAGATAAGACTTTTTTAATATTTGTATTTTTTGGTTTCTTTTTCTGTGGTTAGTAAATACCTTAAGCCTATTCTAGTTTTTTGAAAGCTTAATAGACTGCTTATTTTATGCTACTGTAACACCCATAGATGATTATGTACTAAACATTGTCACTGAAAAGTGCAAAGAAAGAATGTTGTTTTTGCTTCTTTGTGTAGCCATTCCACTTTGGGTTGATTGTTTTCTTTTTGTACCACTGGCGATGCAATGCTACGTAGCAGCTTGAATGACATAACTGTGTGGCAGACGAGACCGGATGTATGACTGTACAACCAATAAAAAAAGTAGACATTGAGATCAACATTTTAGGTTTCTGCAGCTATAATAATCTCAATCATGGATGTTGAAAATTGGTTTGGTTGGAAAGTTAACATGTTAGTGGTACAGTTACAGCAGAAAGTTGGCTTGAAACTAGCTGAGAAACACCTGAGTGCTAACAGAAATGTCCATGTATTTTGCTTGCAAATATATTTTATTAAATGGGCGACTTGATATTAAGATCTTCACTCATTTGTATGTCTAAAGAACACATATGAACAGAAGACACTTGGCGGGCTTGTGCACCATTGTACTGGATTTCTCGACTACTTCAAATATGTCTTATTTCGATTACATTTTCATTTTTAGGCATTTTGTTCCCATTCAGTCAGGGTGCAGCTTTTGCAGTAATGGTATGCATCTCTACATGACCATGGACTGTGATGGCTTTTAAAGTCAGCCCTCACCTCATTTACAAAAGGTTGTAATACTTGGCTTAGTCTGATAAATGTTACACATACACACAAAATGGGTTTCTTTCAGTTTAAGCTTTAATATAAAAACATCCTTGACTGTAGCATTGATGCATATTGGCTGACACTCATGCTTAAGTGCAATTCACTATTACTTACTTCACTATAATTCTCACATTTGACTGATGCCAACAGGCAATGGCATGATGCAAAAACCCTGACCGAGTTCTTTGCATGTGATAAGTCGCATGAATTCGCACCATGTGAGAAGAGCTTGTTGAGGCCAATTCAAAATGCCTTCACTGGCGCTGCATTGTACTTTGCCATGTTCCTGAGGTTTTCTATTGTCTCGAGTGCTGTTACTTGTATCAACAAAGTCAGTAAACCGCTGCAATGTGCTTCAATGGCAAAAGAGAAGATGAGTTACCTGCCTGACATCATACTGAATTTAAGGACATCTTCATCAAGTTGCTTGTTGATCGTCAAATCCCAATTCCCACTGCATTAACTGTCAGGCGGTAGACACAGCAGCTTCGCACTTGCATGCAGCCCCAGATACTGGCTTCGGATGATCCTGCTCACCCGGTGTTGGTACTATTGAAACGGGGTTGGAGAATCCCCGTCCTAGGTGGTCACACTTCTCTGCTGGCTAGATTTACGACACGCATGGCATGAGATGTGGATGCAATATTTAACTTATTTCCAGTGTGTTCTCTCCATTAACGTGACATATTCCCCGGTAATCTTAAGTGAAGCAGTTAGCTCCGTATTTTTTGTTGATCCCGACGACACAGAATTGTTGAGTCTTGGTGGTTTCTGAGGTTTGGGAGCCTCCTAGTCGTGTAATGGTTGCAGAGGTTGCTGTAAACTGAGCTGAAGCTAGTCATTGTTTTAGCGGACTGTTGACGCTAAACGGCAAGAAACGGACCGTTTTGAGACGTTTTAACGTTCGTTAACGTCCAGAAGTTACCGACAGAGGCCGGAGGGCTTTACTAGCTGGCAGTAAATTGTTTAAAATGTGTTTATCTGTCGGTAACTTTGTGGTCCAGTCTTTTTCCAGCTTTTCTATCGTCCATTTAACGTCAGCCTCACTCTGAGTTATTGTTTCTGAGTTTATAAATAGTATAAAACAAGCAGTTTAGTTCCCGCCGGCAGTGGGCAGTTATTTAACTAACCAGTTAATCTGGAAGATGAATAGCGGCGCTCTTGGTTTTGCCAGCTACAACGTCCTGTTTTGAAGGAAATCGAGTTAAAAGCGCCACATGCTTCCCTTCATCGCCGCCCCGTCCCCGGCATGGTCAAGTTAATTTGGACAAACTGCCCCGACGCTTCTGCACCCGATATATTTAACTGCTAAAATTGAACCTGCGCGTCTCACTGGGCCACCCATGGTTGACTGCTGTGGTTGTGGGAGATGGTGGTACTTTTTTTTTTATCCTTCCTTTGCCTCGGAAACATCATGTCTGTTATTTTCCGCTGAATTCACTGTGGCGTCGCCAGCGGAGAAAACGGTGACAGACTGAGGGACATCCTTGTTGCCACAGCAACTAGCCGAAACATGATTTCCGTTTGGAGGAGCGACGTTTCAAAATAAACTACATGAACGCGTATAGCCCAAGATGTTATAAAATATGGATCTGCAACATTGCTGGCTTCAAGCATTTAAGGAAGCTTGGTCATAGGTTCCTAATGAACAACAAGTTGAATATGGGGAAAGGCCATCACAATCATGATGATAACATGACAAAAATATGCACCTACACCACATAAGTAGTTGTCTATGTATTTATAGCTTTGATGGAGGTGTGGATGGTGTAGCTACTAAGTTTAAGTACAAATTGATGTCCATTTTATAATGAATCATTAGAACAAACCAATAGACTACTCCTAGCCTATCAGCCAGTGTCTTCACTTACTCTCACTTTAACAGTCATAAAATATACTGTCGACAATGATACTGTGCTCATTCTGGTGGGTATCTAAAATTGTACATACGTAGACCTACATGGTTTAGTTGTTTATACTTCTTTTTCTTTGCCTCTTTAACTTATTGCACTTAATATTAACTAAATTGTATATCACTTTGCTTCATTATTGTCATACTTTTTCTCCATATTGTAATTTATCTACAGCTATTTCAGTCAACTCTGTACGACACCTGTTCTGTCTGTCCTGGAAGAGGAATCCCTCCCCAGCTGCTCTTTCCCAAGGTTTTTCCCCTTGAAGGGCTTTTTTTCCTCATGCAAATTGAGGGTCTTAATAGAGGGTGTGGTATTTATACAAAGTATAAAAACCCTCAGAGAAAAACGTGATTTTGAGTTATACGAATAAAACTGACTTTACACGACTAACAAAAAACTGTTTCTCCTTTTAATTTGTGGTCTTCCCCAAAGGTCATTAGGTGAGCCACCCTAGTTCTCAATGCGTATGCTCTCCTGGATCAATTTTCCATGTTTGTAAACCTTATGACACAATCTCCACTGAAATACTTGACGGTTCGTTCACGTTTGCTTCCAAATCGGCTGCAAATGTTTTTTATCTTCACATGGGAGCTTTTATAATGAAAACCCTCAACCGGAAGTCGTTTGTGGTAGCCGCTGCTAGCTTGACTGTGGACACAAAAAACTGCGAAATCAAGGAGAGGGACAGCGCCCAGAATAACTGTGAACCTCTGCTAACTGCGTGGAGCATCGCGTTGGAAATGAGACTCCGGTCATACTCTCCGGGTTGTCGGACATTAAAACAGAGGTAGGGGGCCGCTGCTTTTATCGCCAAGGTCACAACGAGAAGCCCGTTACATTTTGCTCTACATGAGTCCGTCCGACGCGAACTTGCTTTCCTGTGATGTTGCCGAAATTATAAACGCCCGCTTGCTGTGATTCACTATAATTCTCCCCCCTTTTACCCCCCCTGTTGTTTGTGGTGTTGGTTATGAGTTGGTGGACCGACACTTTCAGGGAAGAGGGCGTTGGGGGTCCTGGTGTGGACGGGAGTGGACTCTTTTTGTGGCCTGTGATGTGGTCCGGGGGCTGGGGTGGGATATGTGCGGAATACAAAATCCGGCAGGAGACCGTTTCCTAAATATTGCTGTTTGGACTCCATCCTTTTGCTGTTGCTCGAAGTAAAGAGCAGGGCTGTGGTGTGTGAGTGTGTTTATCCGACTCAGTGGCCTGCTGCCGCCGGGTTAGGCTAATCCAGTAATCTGGAATAGAGGTGGCTGCATTTTATTGTAACACCATTACCCCTCATCCTCCTCCTCTTCCTCCTCAAACACACACTTGGACCCACACAGTATGGAGGAGCACTGCTCTAACGGGGTGTGAGCTACATAGTTGTTTATATCTGCACTAATGCTCTCTGAATCCAAAAAAAAATGCTAAAAGGATTAATCGATTAGTGGATGAATTGGTCAACAGGAAATTAATCACTTCCAGTAGCCTTATTATGAGTCATCTCTGAACTACACGTTCATGACTTTCTGTTCCCCATTCTGTATCATAAACACATTGAACGCTGGGTTGTTGGCAGGTGGTCAAATTAACCCCAATTCTAAGTCACCTTTGTCTGTGAAACATTGTGATGTCATTATACAGTTTCAGTGCTGAAACATTAAGTCAATTAATCGATTAGTCCATCAGCAGAAAATTAATCGCCAACTATTTGGATAATAGACTAATGGTTTAGGTCATTTATCAAGGAAAACTGCAAAGCGTTCACTAATTCCAGCCTCTTGAATGTGAGGATTTGCTGCTTTTATCTGATTTATGCCATTGTAAGTTGAATATCTTTATTCTGTTTATCTATTGAGATGGACATTTTTTACTTTATTGTGACAATTTTGAGACTAAACAATCTATTGATTAATAAAAAAAATCATCTTGTAATCAAAGTAATTGTTAGCTGCAGCGCTGTTCAGCCTACATAATACATGACTGATTTATTTGTCAAAATGAATAAACGACTCCGAGGCCCAACCTACTGCCTGAACAAGGCTACATGTGCTTGTGCACGCAGCGAGTGCGGGAAAGGCTTTTTTTAAACAAAACTCCAGTCTTGTGAGGTGATTGGAAACAGTGTCCTCTTTGTTCACGCTGCTCTGAGGAGAGGATTAATCCAACTAATGATCTCTAATGTAAGGAAAGGGATGAAAGCACATATGACAGAGAGGAAACTGGGCACTCATGATTATCAATATTACTTAAGTCTGCTCAGCGTTTGTGTGGGCTTCAGGTATAGCTATTTATGGGTGGGTGGGAGTGTGTAAGATGTGTGTCTCTCTTTGTATGTGTATAGCTGTGTCGTCCTCAGGGTGCTGGTCCGAGTGCTGCACGTGTTTCTTGGCCATGTTTGGCAGAAGGTGGTTGGTGGTGGGGTGTTTTTATCCGTAAAGGCTCTCTGGTATGGCACCCTTACTTTGCCATGTCCTAACCCCGACCAACTCCAGTTAATCCCCCCAGTGTGCAGCTAAGATTAGCGGTTTAACTGGACCCCCGGCCTGGTGCACCCAGAGAGCCCACGTCCTCACTGTGTGGCAGGAGAGCATAGAAAGACAGCAGGGTGTATACAGCTTATTCTCATGTCAGGACTGTTGTTCCTAATAAGGCTTTGATCATATAAAACCATAATCTGTGTGTTTTCCATCTCAGCAGCTCCGACAGGTGGAACATTTGATCCCTTCTGTTACAATAAGACAAATTTCTCTCCTGGTTTTGAGTTTAGTGTAAGACAATGGGGAGCAGATGTCGCCTCTGTCCTGTGTTGGCTCATTCTCAGATCCCATGTGTTAATATGGGTTTGGCTCCTGCTTGACAGATTTAGTGAGGTTTAAGTCTGTAATCTCTTTTGTGACTAGATTAGCTCAGGCACGACCCTCTCTTCCTATAGTTTCCCCTGACTGTGGCATCACGCAAATCTGCACGTTTAGTGGCTTAGCTCGGAGTAGAAAAAGGGTCAATTTTTACGCTTGCACACGGCAGAGGGATGGTTTTATATTCTTGGGCCAAACTTCTGTGTAGAATTTCCTGTGTAGAGTCAGCCATGAGACTTCCTGTACTCTGGTGTTGGATGTGGAGGGGGGTGGAGAAGCAGGGAAGGAAGGGGAAGAGAAGCAAAAGCAGACTGTACTCCCTACTGTTGTCAGTGGTGGCCACTGTGGCTGCTGCATGCACGCTGCTCACCGTCTCAGACTTTCAACAAAACACAATGTGGCCAGACTGAGGAAGTGAAAGAGTTTCTGTCCTCTTTTTTTCACCCCTCAATTTTTCCTCCAGTGACTTCTGTAATTATCAGAATCCTTGATAATCACAGAGTAGGAGCAAAAATCCTGCCAGGTACAGTGAGGTAAGAGGTGAAGAGGGACATTTTTGTCTCTAATGTCTCCTTTTTGTATAATTACAGGACATGTCCTTCGGTTTGTTAAAGCCACAGTGCTACTCTCAACTCTCCAAGCATGCTACAGTAGTGCCAATCTCTCTCTACTCAGCAGGTGAGCAGAACTCTTTCTGTCTCGCTCTCTGTCCTGACAGTTTCCTTGATGCCCATTTTGACAAAGGCCTTATCAGAAATGATCCCATGTTTTATCTCTCTGCCTCTCCTTCCCTCAGCACTGTTTGATCCAAGAGAAACGTGCCTTTTAAGGAAGCAGGATGTTCACAGGCTCCACCAAACTGCCACCCACTAAAACCCCCCAGCCCGAGCGGCTGGATGAAGTGTACGCAGCCTTACGCAGAGGCTTACAGTGAGTAAACACATCTCCAGCACTGTTTGCATTGATTCCAGTGGATGGCTGCCAAGTGGAATATCACTGAATACGCAGGATACGACTGCTTTTGAGTCTTAAAACGAAGAAGTAACGGTGATGGGTTTTTGTTGTCAGGTCGTACCTGCAGGTCCACCAGCTGGAGCTGGACAGTCTGGGTCAGCAGATCAGAGAAAACAAGAGGAACGGTCGTTTGGTGAGAGCTCACATAGTCAAACCAGTCACACCAGTATCAGCTGTCGTTCAGTACCAGGCTGTCGTCTTCTGGCCGCAGTCACAATGTTAATTTGACACTTTGTGATGCTAAATGCTTTTACTCTTGTTGTTTTCTTTGCAGGGGTCTTTGTATGAGCAGGATAAGGTGAGTTTCATTCACACCTGTTTTATTCAGACATGAGTGCAGGACATGGAAACTGTATCAAGATGGAAGAGAGACTTTCTGCATCAGTTTGTCAAGTTTAATCATTTATTTCGTTTTTTGTTTTTTGCAGCAAGTGAAAGCCATAGAGAGGTTCATGCGTCGCTTGGAATTCCACCTCAGCAAGGTGAGTATGTATATGAAGAATTGATTATAGAAATGATTAATAAATAGTTTTGTTATTAAAGCTGCACTAATCCAAATTCTGTACTAAAACAATGGATCAAAGACTATGTGTAGTGTGAAAGGTGCCATTCATAGTGACTAGTATCACCATAGTTATCACCTGACTCTGCAGAGCTTTGTAGCTTTTTCAGCTCATTGTTTTGGTTTTTACTGCCCACTTCTTTCCGGTTTTGGTTCACTCTCACAAAATGTGTTTCCAGCTGCAGCAGGCAGCTGTTTATGGGCTCAGCACCAAACAGCAGACAGACACAGTTAGGGACTAGCTGGTGAACATAGTGGAGCATTTAGCAGCTGAAGATATTTCCCTCAGGAGTTGGTGGAAACCAAATCAGAGCTAAAAGGAGAGTGAATATTTTTCATTCTCTCTTCTGGTGAGAATTTTGCATTTAACATCCATTGGCTGAAACCTGTGTCATATTTGCTTCTCCAGGTTGAGGAGCTGTACGATGCTTATTGTATACAGCGGCGACTGCGTGATGGAGCAAGTAAGATGGTGGCGGCCTTTAACTCCGCCACCGGCAGCAAGGAGGCCAGAGAGAGCCTGAGTGAAGCCAACAAGGGCTACAGGGAATGTACAGAGGCAAGTGACTGACCTGAGGTCAATCTGTTAGTGTGTTTCAGCGTGTCCACTGGGTGTGGTCCTCTGATCAATAGATATCAGACTATGTACTGTATATTCTAATGTTATAACAAAGCAGTATTAAATAATTCAGATCCTTCCCTCTATCTGTCTCTGCAGCACATGTGCTCACTCGAGAGTGAATTAGAAAGCCAGATGGGAGAATTTCATGTCAAGATGAAGGGTGAGTCACTTTCTACACTCGTATGACTTCCTATTTGCTCCACTCTGTCCAGTTCTCATTTTTCTTGTCCATTTCGGATGTTTCAGGCCTTGCTGGCTTTGCACGGCTGTGTGCTGGCGACCAGTATGAGGTAAGAAACATGAATACAAGCACGTAAACACAGATATTGACGCAGTCTCTGCAGCCGCTGCATCACATCAGCTGTTTTTGGCCCCATTAGGTCCTAATGCGTTATGGGCGGCAACGTTGGAGGCTACGAGGCCGCGTGGAAGTCAGCAACAAGCAGATATGGGACAGTGAAGAGTACATCTTCCTGCCTCTCGTCACAGAACTGCTGTCAATCAAGGTATTGAAATCAGCTTTTAAAGGATAAGGCTAGTGTTACTCCTAATTGTTGTTATTGTAAACAAAATACCATAAAAATACCAAAACCAAGAATTCCTTTTTTTTTTTTTGGTAATTCAATTCAATTCAGTTTTATTTATATAGCGCCATATCATAACAAAGTTATCTCAGGGCACTTTTTCGAATAGAGCAAGTCTAGACCGACTCTTTATATTTACAGAGACCCAACAGTTCCCACCATGAGCAGCAGTAGGAGACAGTGGCAAGGAAAAACTCCCTTTTAACAGGTAGAAACCTTGAGCAGAACCAGGCTCAAGGTGGGCGGTCATCTGCCTCGACCGGTTGGGTTGAAGGGGGAGGGGGGGAGCGGGAGAGAGAGAGCAGGAGGAAAGAGAACATACAGCAGCACAATACAGTTCCACATAGGGATGTAAAGCAATAGCTGTGGTAAT
>SEMN01002209.1:0-12945 GCA_005408345.1 Macquaria australasica
CATTTTCACATGTTAAATGATTTCACTTGGTGTCTGATCTTTATGTTTGGTTCATTTAATGTTTTCTTTTTCATCGATACCGTGTCATCTTAAATTGTTCACGTTTCATTATTTTGACTTGTGTGTGTGGAGCCATGAAGACCAGCAGCTAATTTATCAATAACTGCCTGTTTGAGCGACTAATCATTGTTCAGATCCAACAATCTGAATGATTACACATATGTAAATCTGAGTGTGACAAAAAGACAAAGACTGTGCACTTTGTTGGGCACCGTTTCCTTTAATTTGTCTATAATGTCTTTACAGCTGAAGGCACATATTAATGAACTAAATGGATCAATAATATGATCGACTTTGCAGTCTGTTCCTATACGATACATCCCCCAATTTACAAATTTGGTATAATGCCCTCCAAATGTCTTATTTTTTATATTTGCAGTTTTGTTATGTTTTTCTTAAATTTCTTGGTAGTCTTTGTTGCTATAACAACAACTTTATATACCTAAATTATTATATATATATATCTATAACAAAATGATATGCTTCTTCTACATAAACTATAAATAAACTATACATAAAAACAATTCAATTAAAGAAATAATTTATTTTTTTTGGTATTTTTGTCATAAACAGACTTGCAGTGATGATTGCTGGGTAATATGTATGTTGATGTCCAGTGAAGTCTCTATTTTTTCATTTGACGAGATGATACGATATACAGGAGCTGGTTAAGGACTGACGTGTGTGTGTGTGTGTGTGTGTGTGTGTGTCTCTATCTCATTAAGCTGCTCATCAAAGCCACGTGTCTACCTGTCATCAGCACAATGTATTAAGTATTTACTCAAGTACTCTACTTAAGTACAAGTCTGACATACTTGTGGATTTCACATGTGAAATTGTGGTTTGACAGAGTGAAACATCACTCCAGTTAGAAACACAATACCTGCTGCCCTCAGATGTCTGTAAAGAGAGTCACAAGTGTAAAGGAAAGGCCATCAGTGAAACTAGCTGTTGTGGATTACAGATGCTAGTAAGAGTGACTTATTCATCTTTATTGTGTCTTGATGCCATAATCAGAATAAAACTGTATTTTTCCTGTGTGATCACATGTCAGCAGGTTGAAGAATGTAGAATGAAAAGTGGAACAGACGAAAAGAAACTGTAATACTTTGCTCCGACAGCAAAATCGAGCCCCTTAACTTTGATTGGAGGCCCCCTGGTGGCCGAGGGGCCACGAGCAGCCTCTTATGTTTCTGTCCAGCTCTGCAGGACAATGAGTTCCTCTGTGATTCTCACCTGTAAGTCAAACACCTGGGCATCACTGTACAAAAGTTCTGGTACTGTTATTTAAAGAGTAACTTAACACCAGGCTGAGAAGCTGTGTTTTGCTGCCCTCTCTACTCAGATGTAAACCAACTTTAGTAATGTGCATCTATGGAACAACTTATGACCACCTGTGATTAAAGTAAAAACACCTGAACAAACATCTACCTGTACATACGGTGTTTTTTCTATCATGACTGCTAATCATTTTAGTTGCGTTGTTATTTCCTTTGCAGCAAATTATGATTTTGGGGGACTTTAATGCAGATGGACGTTATCTCTCCAAGAAGAAGAAGGAAAAGATTCGCATCTGCTCCGCTCCCTACCATTGACTGATAGATGATGGTGTCGACACGACGTCTAGTAACTGTAACGACCACACCTACGACAGGTAAGACGCATCTCAGAGTGTGTTTTTGTCTTGTTTAATTGACTAATAGTTTTTACAGATTGTGATGTATCTTGTGCCAACAGGATCGTGGTGTACGGACAGACCGTGCTGAACGCCATCGTCCCCGGCTCAGCCAAGTCTTTTAACTTCCAGAGAGAGTTCAACCTGACTGATGAGGAAGTAAGACTGACTCATGTTTGTGTTGATCAGTACAGCTTCAAACCTCTTCATCACTCACAGTTTACTGCAGCTATTTTAAAGGAGAACACCACTGTCATTATTCAAAATATGACTTTATTTGCTTTCCAAGACTCTCAGTATCAGTGACCACTACCCTGTGGAGGTGGAGCTGAAGACCAACCAGAAACCCAAAGTACCAAGACAAAGGAAGATGGCTGTGCCCCGAACCACAAAGACAACATCCACCAAGGGACAAACTCAGAAGAAAGGTATCTTCTGTTTTATTGACATCAGTGACACATACTGTATATACTGTGTTTATATTTTACTTTACCTTGTAGCATTCTGTGTAGGAGTGGAACTATTTAATCAAACTGCATTTTGATTTGAGCAAAGAATCAATGCCTCATAAATCTCACATTCTGATCACAGTTCAATTAGATTCCATTCAGCTCCATTTGATCAATCGTAATCTTTGATCATTTAGTTTTAATCATTTTCAGCATGTCGAGTCGATGCACTGCGATGCACAGTGGTGGAAGAAGTACTCAGATCTTTCACTTGAGTAAAAGTACTAGTACAACAATATAAGAATACTGTAACTAGTAATAGTACTTCAATTAAAATCCTACTTAAGTAAAAGTACAAAAGTATTATCAGCAAAACATACTTAAAGTATCAAAAGTACTTGGGGCCCCTGTTGAACGAGTGAGTGTTATAATACATATAACATTGATAGAGTGTTAATACTGATGTATCAGTGTCAGAGCAGTATTTTACTGTTGGAGCTGCTCGAGGTGGAGCTACTTTTAACTACTTTATATACAGTTAGCTAGTTTTAACTACTTTATATGCGCTTTAAAATAAAATAAAATACAAATTGAATAGATCAGGAACACAGTAAGAGTGCGGTAATAAGTTGCATGTTCTCCCAAAGATTTATCAGACGCCAAAACACGCACACCGGTTTATAATACTCACAGACAGGAGGAACAATTACAGCAGCATTAATGCTTTTAATGTACATGTGGACACATAAGTTGTTTAAACAGGTGTTTAAAAGATGAACCTGTCCTTCAATATGTATTTGTTCTGGATCAACTGCACATTTCAATATTGTTCTGTTAATGTAAATTGGACACTAACAGGACCACAGAAGAAGAAGAGGGCCGAGCCGGCAGCACCACAGAAGAAGAAGAATAAGACAACAAACAGGAAGAGAGAACAGTCATCAGACACACCAGCCAAGAGAAGACGTTTGGACAAATGATGAACAGACAGACTTTAAAGATCTTGCATCAATCAATAATTGTAAAGAAGTGTTATTAGAGTTACAGACAGAACTGTTTAAACATTAATATGTGGAAGGTGTTGCAGCTTGCTGATTATCTGAATCGGTCATTGATCAACTTGGGTAGTTTATTGTGATACCTGAAAGTACAAATGGCCTCTATTGTGAACTCACTTTATTGGCAATGTCAACCAGGACAATACTCCACCATCCAGATGAATCTACTGTAGCAATGAGACTTTAATGAAATAAATAAAGGTTTAAAGGTACCAGCTTGCAGTGGCAACATCAATCATAATGCACCTGAAGATTACAAAGAATATGACTGTATATTATATTTTTCCTCAATAGACAAAGATACACGGTCCAGATTTCATAAAAGGTCTTTGAATATGTGTTTTTCACCAGAGGAGGACTCCTAATGTTTTGCCATCATCAAGCCAAACCCTCTATTTGCGTACAAGAAATATGAAAAGTGAACGTGCAGTTTGCCATTTAATTTACCGAGCACATTCATGGTGTTACAATCCATCTTCGTTTTCCCAGCTATATGCAGTCCAGTCCAGAGGGAGGTGGTAATGCGTTATTCTCACTCACTCTCTCTCATTAACATCCAATACTTTTTATTTTTCCTACAGAGGATGCAGATGGTTTATTAACCTGAATAAAAGCTGCAAATCAGGAAATCTGGAATGCAAAGTAGAGCATATTGTACATTTACTCAAGTACTGTACTTAGGCAACAGCCTGCTGCACACTATCAGTCTACATTTTCAGCAATGAATCAATACTCTGGAACGAAACACACCCCTGTGTTACATGTGAAGCAACAGCATTCAGCAGAGACAAAGCTCCACCCCTCACCTGACTCGACTGAGACAAACCAGGAAACAGTTTTTTCTTCCTCCTCACTAAAGAGAGACGCACAGACTGAAAAACAGACGATCAGATTCACCTTCAGACCAAACTAACAACTTCCTCTGAGTGAGTTCAGCTACAGGAGAGAAAAGTGGAAAACTACAACACTGCTGCTTCAACCTGCTGACGCTCCACACACTGAATGTGAGTTTGACTAAAAGCAGGACTCAAAGTGAAAGTAAGTGGAGGAGGGAGGGGAGCCATGACTGACTGTACTTTCTGTCTGCTGTGTTTTCAGCTTCACTCAGAGACTAAATGGCTTCCAGATCAGAGAAGGATCTCTGCTGTCCGGTCTGTCATGAGGTCTTTAGAGATCCTGTTCTTCTGTCATGTAGCCACAGCTTCTGTAAAGACTGTCTGAAGAGCTGGTGGAGAGAGAAACCAACACAGGAGTGTCCAGTTTGTAAGAGAAGATCTTCAAGGGATGAACCACCTCTTAGTCTGGTGTTAAAGAACCTGTGCGAGGCCTTCTTACAGGAGAGAGATCAGAGAGCTTCAGAGCCTCTCTGCAGTCTGCACTCTGAGAAACTCAAACTCTTCTGTCTGGACCATCAGCAGCCAGTGTGTGTCGTCTGCAGAGATTCAGAAAAACACAGCAACCACAGATTCAGACCCATCGATGAAGCTGCACGACAACACAAGAAGGAACTTCAGGAAACTCTGGAGCCCTTAAAGGAGAAGTTAAAGGTTTCTGAACAAGTTAAAGTGAAGTTTGATCAAACAGCAGAACACATTAAGGTCCAGGCCCGACACACAGAGAGGCAGATTAAGGAGCAGTTTAAGAAGCTTCACCAGTTTCTAGAAGAGGAAGAGGAGGCCAGGATGGCTGCACTGAGGGAGGAAGAGGAGCAGAAGAGTCAGATGATGAAGGAGAAGATGGAGGCTCTGAGCAGAGAGATAGCAGCTCTTTCAGACACAGTCAGAGCCACAGAGGAGGAGCTGAGAGCTGAAGACGTCTCATTCCTGCACAACTACAAGGCTGCAGTGGAAAGAGTCCAGCAGCGCCCCCTGCTGGAGGATCCACAGCTGCTCTCAGGAGCTCTGATAGACCAGGCCAAACACCTGGGCAACCTGATCTTCAACATCTGGAACAAGATGAAGGACATGGTCTCCTACACTTCTCTGATTCTGGACCCAAACACTGCTGATCCAAGACTCATCCTGTCTGAAGATCTGACCAGTGTGAGACGAGGAGAGAGACAGCAGCTTCCTGATAATCCAGAGAGGTTTGATTATTACTGCTCTGTCCTGGGCTCTGAGGGCTTTAACTCAGGGACTCACAGCTGGGATGTCCAGGTTGGAGACAGTACATACTGGTCACTGGGTGTGTTAGCAGAGTCTATCCAGAGGAAGGGAGACATACTGTCTGGATTATGGGTAACAGGGTTCTATAAAGGTGAATACTTAGCATGGTCACCACCAGCTCCACTCACTGATCTCCAAGTGCAGAAGAAGCTCCAGAGGATCAGAGTGAATCTGGACTGGAACAGAGGAAAGCTGTCGTTCTCTGATCCTGATACTAACACACACATACACACCTTCACACACACTTTCACTGAGAGGATGTTTCCATTCATTGACACTGGGGATGAACTGAAGATCTCAGCACTGAAGGTCTGTGTGACAGTGGAACAGAGCAGTTAGAGATAAAGAGGAGGATTATATTCATGATGTTGTTTATTTGTTATAAAGTCTCTGTATTTAACCTGTTAAGCTGCACCTGTCCTCCTGCTGCCTCATTGATCCAAAGATATGTTCACTTTTATTCTAGTTATTGTTTTGTTATTTAGTTGCTTTTTTAGGGCCCGAGCACTGACCAGTGCGTAGGACCCTTCTGTATTTCTAAGGATTATTATTATTCTTTGTCCGAATGAATCGCACTTTTGAGGCCCTAAACATGCTCAGAAACTCATGAAATTTTGCACATGCGTCAGAAATGGCAAAACATTTCATATTTTATGGTTCTTGTGCATGGGTGTGGCAAAACGGCTCAGTAGCGCCACCTATAGACGTTTAACAAACTACACGTTTCACCTACATGCACCAAATCTGGTATGCATGTGTATCATGTCCAGACTTACAAAAAAGCCTCTGGGACCCCCCCCCCCCCAAACCCAACAGGAAGTCACTTGTGTTTAATAAATTGGAAGATAGGTGTTTCACCGCCAAACAGGAAGTGCTTTATAACTGGACTGTACATTATCCTACAGGCCCCAAACGTCCCATGTTCCCCCCGCCCTGAAGGCGTCTACATGTAATTTCAGCCATTATTGATCATTTTGCTGTTTAAGTGTGTGTACTGATCCTTTAACCTGTTGGGCACGAGAGCCCCTGTATACGGGGCACCGCCGCCCCGCGTGAGCAGACGCGTCACAGGGCATTTAAACAACATAAAACCACTAGTAGCGGCTTTGACAACACGTCAAATTAACGATCTCACGACATCAAAACCCACTGAAAAAGTTGTGTCTGGTCTCATGAAACCACTAGTAGCGGCTGCTCCAAAGTCTCCGGGTCATTTTGAGTCGATTCCAGCCGTTTTGTGATCATTTGCGCGTCGCGGGGGAGGAGCTGCAGCAGAGCGACGCGCCGGCCTTCCATGCGAACACGCGGTCTGCGTCTCCATCTAGTGGCGGAATCGCAGCGTTGACACAGATTTACTCAAGCGCACACAGCGCCTGGCGTCTCTTGTTCCTGTGATCATTCCACAGCATTTTCAGGCTAAACGAGGCCATTCACAAGGCAAATAACGGACAATAACATGCTATAATAACATGTTACAATTTCTGGTTTCTAAACATGACTCCACCAAGACCTCTCTGACTTTGCTCTGCTTCACTTTATGAGAATCGATCTTGGCACAGGTGATGTTCAGATGTTGTACTATGGTTTTCTAGAGGCTTTGGGCTGCAGCTGCATAATTCCAAGGGAATATTCACTCTAAAAGTGTACAATGTAGTTAGGCGGAAATGAAATATGTCATTTATTCTGTGTTCCATCTCCATTGACCCTGACCGAGGGTCAAACTAAAGTCCTAAATAGGCCTAACAGAGATCAATTGAAAATTTTGAACTGAGTTTACTCAAAAGACAAACAGAGAATTAAACAACTTAAAGTAACCTAAGTTGAATATTGTTCTTTAAACTAAAATAGGTTAACCAAACTGAAACTACATTACAGAAATCGAGATATTTCTTTCTCTGGAAAGTTTGGTTTTATTTGGGTTTACGTGAAGTGTGTAAAGAATTTGTGATTTTGTACTGTTTTGCATGTGTGTCTACTATATTTTCTGTAAATAAGCCGGCAGTTCAACCTTATCCTTGGTCTGTGGTCCATTATTATTAACATTAGTTATCAGCCCTTCTCCTTCTGAACCTAGAGCCTGGTCCTCGCTTTCTGTGTAACAGCAGTGCTACAGTTCTAATTAGGCTATGTTAGTACTGACAGTAAATGTTGTTGAGCATGTAATCAGAAATTCAATTATTGATGGAGTCTTTAGAATTATACACAGATGTGTTGTAACAATGAATTATAAGGTCCAGAAACCACAAATACAAGTTAGGAAAACGTATATATATACTTTATTGTTATGACTGTTATTTAAATTCAACAGTTGTCCTTGTGGGATTGCTAAAACTTACGAGCTGGGTTACATCAGTGGTTTGTATTTTGTGAAAGAAAAGTGAATTGTTCAGTAGCCTACAGTACTGAAGCAGCGGATGCTGCACTCCCCGACGTGTGCAGGTGTGCGAGGGCCCGTTCATCGCTGCTTGCAGCTTTAATATTTCTATTATTTTCCTTTTCACTTGTTAAATGATTTCACTTAGTTTCTGATCTTTATGTTTGGTTCGTTTAATCTTTTCTTTTTCATCGATACCGTGTCATTTTAAATTGTTCATGTTTTATTATCTTGACTTGTGTGTGTGGAACCATGAAGACCAGCAGCCAGTTTATCATTAACTGTCTGTTTTTGCGACTAATCATTGTTCAGATCCAACAATCTGAATGATTACACATATGTAAATCTGAGTGTGATAAAAAGGCAAAGACTGTGCACTTTGTTGGGCACTGTTTCCTTTAATTTGTCATTTCTTGTTTTCTTTGGTATTTTTGTCATAAACAGACAATGAGTGATGATTGCTGGGTAATATGTATGTTGATGTCCAATGAAGTCTCTACTTTTTCATGTGACGAGACGATACGATATACGGGAGCTGGTTTGGGACTGACATGTGTGTGTGTGTGTGTGTGTGTGTGCGCGCACTGCGGCCCGTTGTAACTTCCTTTCACCACTGAAGCCAAACACTCTCTATCTCATTAAGCTGCTCATCAAAGCCACGTGTCTACCTGTCAGCAGCAGAATGTATTAAGTATTTACTCAAGTACTCTACTTAAGTACAAGTCTGACATACTTGTACTTTACTTGAGTATTCCATGCTACTTTATGCTTCTACTCCACTACATTTCAGAAATATTGTACTTTTTACTTTGACACAAAACAAAGGATGTGCTTATATAATATGATGCAGTATTATACTGCCAATCTACCCAGTAGTACACAAAGTATCTAAAACTGGCTCCTCATTAACGAACATTAAAATGCTGTTCCATGTATTTTTTAGTGATTTAAACAACATAATATTATATTCTTTAATAATAAAATACTGTAAATAATGAGTACTTTTGATACTTTAAGTATATTTTGTAAACACTGCGGAATTTTGAATTCAGGACTTTTACCTGTAATGGAGTATTTTTAGACCGTGGTATTTCTACTTTTACTTAAATAAAGGATCTGAGTACATCTTCCACCATTACAGTAATTACAAATATGGAGGTCCAGGTGGGACTTTGGCCAGACTCGTTAAAATGAGGATGATGCAGGCAGCCGTTGCCGCGGTTACCAGGTGTTTTCGTCTGAACAGACGGTCCTGAGGGAGTTATTGGTGGAGAGAGAAGTTTTAATTGATCTACACTTTTCATGGAGCTGTGTGAACTGCTGTTAATGTGTCCGTCTCCGACACGCCTGTTGATTTGCAGTAGAAACTGTGTGGAGTAATTAATTATCAGGGATGTTTGATGTGTACACGAGCACGGAGGTTTCTGTGGTTATTTTGCAACAGTCTGGTGCTGGTTGCACAAAATTTAACCAGTGGATCTCACATGTGAAATTGTGGTTTGACAGAGTGAAACATCACTCCGGTTAGAAACACAATACCTGCTGCCCTCAGATGTCTGTAAAGAGAGTCACAAGTGTAAAGGAAAGGCCATCAGTGAAACTACCTGTTGTGGATTACAGATGCTGGTAAGAGTGACTTATTTATCTTTATTCTGTCTTAATGCCATAATCAGAATAAAACTGTATTTTTCCTGTGTGATCACATGTGAGCAGGTTGAAGAATCTAGAAAGTGGAACAGACGAGAAGAAACTGTAATATTCTGCTCCGACACCAAAATCGAGCCCCTTAACTTTGATTGGAGGCCCCCTGGTGGCTGAGGGGCCACGAGCAGCCAAAGAGTTCCTCTGTGATTCTCACCTGTAATTCAAACACCTGGGCATCACTGTACAAAAGTTCTGGTACTGTTATTTAAAGAGTAACTTAACACCAGGCTGAGAAGCTGTGTTTTGCTGCTGTCGTAGAAAAAATGCCTTTACTCTTAAGTTGAAGAAAACGCAAGAAACACTTACAGGTCGTTGACAAAATACATTGTATAATAGGAGATAGACAACAGAAGTCATCAGCCATCTCTCTCTATCTCAAAGAGAAGATACAAGAACACAGCTTTTATAGTATTCTGGAGACAAAGAAACTCTTTTCCATTGGTCAGTGTTACATGGCTCGATAGGATTAAACCTATAGGAACTTTCAAAACATACTAAGACCCTTAACGCAAATCTGGAAAACATAAAGCATCTCTGTACCATAGAGCTGACCTTTGACCTCACATTGAGTCACGTTGCTTAACACACAAAACCTGAAGACATAAAACTAGTTCAAGAGAATAGACATGAATAGAACTGGAATTATTAACTAATTAAAGTCAATACACAAGCATATAATTACTAAATATTAATAAGTATACAAACATGATTATGAATAGATGATTAACATGTGAATAAATGATAAGTTATGAGCTCACAACAAAGTTTACTTTCACACTGCCCTCTGTAGTTGAAAGCTTCAAGCCTGATTCACCTCTGACCACACCCAACAGTGATGTCATGGTGTCCTGGAGTACACCTGTACATCACTGCAGCAAGGTGAGAAGTTAAAACACTGGAGGTCAGTAAAAACAAGATTTTCAGAGGGTGTTAAGTTACTCTTTAATTTTGGTTGTTAGACAGATGTAAGCCAACTTTAGTATTTAGCATATGTAGAACAACTTGTGACCACCTGTGATTAAAGTAAAAACACCTGAACAAACATCTACCTGTACATACAGTGTTTTTTCTATCATGACTGCTAATCATTTTAGTTGCGTTGTTATTTCTTTTGCAGCAAATTATGATTTTGGGGGACTTTAATGCAGATGGACGTTATCTCTCCAAGAAGAAGAAGGAAAAGATTCGCATCTGCTCCGCTCCCTACCATTGGCTGATAGATGATGGTGTCGACACGACGTCTAGTAACTGTAACGACCACACCTACGACAGGTAAGACGCATCTCAGAGTGCGTTTTTGTCTTGTTTAATTGACTAATAGTTTTTACAGATTGTGATGTATCTTGTGCCAACAGGATCGTGGTGTACGGACAGACCGTGCTGAACGCCATCGTCCCCGGCTCAGCCAAGTCTTTTAACTTCCAGAGAGAGTTCAACCTGACTGATGAGGAAGTAAGACTGACTCATGTTTGTGTTGATCAGTACAGCTTCAAACCTCTTCATCACTCACAGTTTACTGCAGCTATTTTAAAGGAGAACACCACTGTCATTATTCAAAATATGACTTTATTTGCTTTCCAAGACTCTCAGTATCAGTGACCACTACCCTGTGGAGGTGGAGCTGAAGACCAACCAGAAACCCAAAGTACCAAGACAAAGGAAGATGGCTGTGCCCCGAACCACAAAGACAACATCCACCAAGGGACAAACTCAGAAGAAAGGTATCTTCTGTTTTACTGACATCAGTGACACATACTGTATATACTGTGTTTATATTTTACTTTACCTTGTAGCATTCTGCGTAGGAGTGGAACTATTTAATCAAACTGCATTTTGATTTGAGCAAAGAATCAATGCCTCATAAATCTCACATTCTGGTCACAGTTCAATTAGATTCCATTCAGCTCAATTTGATCAATCGTAATCTTTGATTATTTCATTTTAATCATTTTCAGCATGTCGAGTCGATGCACTGCGATGCACAGTGGTGGAAGAAGTACTCAGATCTTTCACTTAAGTAAAAGTACTAGTACAACAATGTAAGAATACTGTAACTAGTAATAGTACTTCAATTAAAATCCTACTTAAGTAAAAGTACAAAAGTATTATCAGCAAAACGTACTTAAAGTATCAAAAGTACTTGGGGCCCTGTTGAACGAGTGAGTGTTATAATACATATAACATTGTTAGAGTGTTAATACTGATGTATCAGTGTCAGAGCAGTATTTTACTGTTGGAGCTGCTCGAGGTGGAGCTACTTTTAACTGCTTTATATACAGTTAGCTAGTTTTAACTACTTTATAGTTAGTTTAAACTACTTTATATGCGCTTTAAAATAAAACAGAATACAAATTGAATAGATCAGGAACACAGTAAGAGTGCGGTAATAAGTTGCATGTTCCCCCAAAGATTTATCAGACGCCAAAAGACGCACACCGGTTAATAATCACAGACAGGAGGAACAATTACAGCAGCATTAATGCTTTTAATGTACATGTGGACATATAAGTTGTTTAAACAGGTGTTTAAAAGATGAACCTGTCCTTCAATATGTATTTGTTCTGGATCAACTGCACATTTCAATATTGTTCTGTTAATGTAAATTGGACACTAACAGGACCACAGAAGAAGAAGAGGGCCGAGCCGGCAGCACCACAGAAGAAGAAGAATAAGACAACAAACAGGAAGAGAGAACAGTCATCAGACACACCAGCCAAGAAAAGACGTTTGGACAAATGATCAACAAACAGACTTTAAAGATCTTGCATCAATCAATAATTGTAAAGAAGTGTTATTAGAGTTATAGCCAGAACTGTTTAAACATTAATATGTGGAAGGTGTTGCAGCTTGCTGATTATCTGAATCGGTCATTGATCAACTTGGGTAGTTTATTGTGATACCTGAAAGTACAAATAGCCTCTATTGTGAACTCACTTTATTGGCAATGTCAACCAGGACAATACTCCACCATCCAGATGAATCTACTGTAGCAATGAGACTTTAATGAATTAAATAAAGGTTTAAAGGTACCAGCTTGGAGTGGCAACATCAATCATAATGCACCTGAAGATTACAAAGACTCTTACTTTATATTATATTTTTCCTCAATAGACAAAGATACACGGTCCAGATTTCATAAAAGGTCTTTGAATATGTGTTTTTCACCAGAGGAGGACTCCTAATGTTTTGCCATCATCAAGCCAAACCCTCTATTTGCGTACAAGAAATATGAAAAGTGAACGTGCAGTTTGCCATTTAATTTACCGAGCACATTCATGGTGTTACAATCCATCTTCGTTTTCCCGGCTATATGCAGTCCAGTCCAGAGGGAGGTGGTAATGCGTTATTCTCCCTCACTCTCTCTCATTAACATCCAATACTTTTTATTTTTCCTACAGAGGATGCAGATGGTTTATTAACCTGAATAAAAGCTGCAAATCAGGAAATCTGGAATGCAAAG
>SEMN01002210.1:0-12922 GCA_005408345.1 Macquaria australasica
CTATTTATCAGATCGATATCAGTTTGTACATGTTAATGATGAATCCTCTATGCACGCCAAAGTTAGTCACGGAGTTCCACAAGGTTCTGTGCTTGGACCAATTCTATTTACCTTGTATATGCTTCCTTTAGGTAATATTATTAGGAAGCACTCCATAAATTTTCATTGTTATGCAGATGATACCCAATTATATTTATCGATCAAGCCAGATGAAACCAATCAATTAGCTAAACTTCAAGCATGCCTTAAGGACATAAAACCTGGATGACCTGCAATTTTCTGATGTTAAACTCAGACAAAACCCAAGTTATTGTACTTGGCCCCGAACACCTTCGAAACACATTATCTAAAGATATAGTTTCTCTAGATGGCATTGCCCTGGCCTCCAGCGAAACCGTAAGGAATCTTGGAGTTATCTTTGATCAGGATATGTCCTTTAACTCCCAAATAAAACAAACCTCAAGAACTGCCTTTTTTCATTTACGTAACATTGCAAAAATCAGACACATCCTATCTCAAAAAGATGCAGAAAAACTAGTCCATGCATTTGTTACGTCTAGGCTGGACTATTGCAACTCTCTATTATCAGGCTGCCCCAATAAATCCCTTAAGACTCTCCAGCTGATTCAGAATGCTGCGGCACGTTTACTGACAAGAACCAGAAAAAGAGAACATATTTTTCCAATATTAGCTTCTCTACACTGGCTCCCTGTAAAATCCAGAATAGAATTTAAAATCCTTCTCCTCACATTCAAAGCCCTAAATGGTCAGGCACCATCATATCTCAAAGAGCTCATAGTACCCTATTACCCCACTAGATCACTGCGCTCCCAGAATGCAGGGTTCCTTGTGGTTCCTTGTGGTTCCTAGAGCCTCTAAAAGTAGAATGGGAGCCAGAGCCTTCAGCTATCAAGCTCCTCTCCTGTGGAACCAGATCCCAGTTTGTGTACGGGAGGCGGACAACCTCCTCACATTTAAGAGTAGGCTTAAGACTTTCCTCTTTGATAAAGCTTATAGTAGGGCTGACACAGGTGACCCCTGAGCCCCCCCTTAGTTATGCTGCTATAGGCCTAGACTGCCGGGGACTTCCTATGATGCACTGAGCTCCTTTCTCCTCCTCTTCCTCTCCATCTGTATGCCCTCATATCCCATCAATGCTTGTTATTAATTCAACTTCTTCCCGTAGTTGTGTGCTTTCTCTCCACTCTCTCTCTCTCCCCCCTTCTGTTGCTTTCTGCAGGTATTTCTGCCTCCGGAGCTGTTGGGTCTGGGTCTGTGGTTGCGGCCGCCTGCTGCCCCCGTGCTCCTGCTCTGCACCCGCTGCTGCTGTTACTGTTGTTGCTCTTGTTGTTAGTATTGCTATTATAGTGTTGCTCTTAGTGTTGTTTCTGTTGGTGTTAACATCAATTCCATTACCATATCTATTGCCTTACATCCCTATGTGGAACTGTATTGTGCTGCTGTATGTTCTCTTTCCTCCTGCTCTCTCTCTCCCGCTCCCCCCCTCCCCCTTCAACCCAACCGGTCGAGGCAGATGACCGCCCACCTAGAACCTGGTTCTGCTCGAGGTTTCTACCTGTTAAAAGGGAGTTTTTCCTTGCCACTGTCGCATAGTGCTTGCTCATGGTGGGAGCCGGTCTAGACTTGCTCTATTCGAAAAAGTGCCCTGAGATAACTTTGTTATGATATGGCGCTATATAAATAAAACTGAATTGAATTGAAACTGCTATAACCAGAGCTGGTCTGAACAAGTACAAACATTCATTGTTTTAGGTGTTTGGTTAACTATCTGTGTAACTGAGTCTGTAGTGTGCAAATAACTGTTTTGGAAATGTACCCGGAGCTGTGTTTATACTGCCCAGGTTGTATAGTTAAGAACTCTGGATCTAAGCCAGAATTACTGGAACAACATAGACGACTGTGGCCCAGTGGTGTTAATTGCCATTAATTGTAGAGATGGTGGTTCAGTCCCTGGCCCCTACCAAAGTGTCCTTCAGCAGTGTACTAGACCCAAAATTGGTCTCAGCGTGTGTATATGCATGTTTCTTTGGACAAAAGCATCTGCCAAAGGATTGTAGCGTAAAAGGTGAAAATGCCCCCAAAAAAGAAAGCTTACAATAGTCAGTTTACACACACTGTTTGTGTTCTTTAATGGGTAGCCGTATTATTAATTGTATCTCTGTTGGTGAGAGCTGTCAAGATAGCAGTGATGAAATCTCTGTCAGACTTCCATTGATATTTTGACGTACAAAAAGTTAAAACCCAATCCAGTATAGTATCTGAACATTGCAGACATCAGTCAAAGTAAACCAGTGAGCTTTTTTTAAGCAGCAGATTTACGTGAAAGTTTAGTACAATCCTTCTAGATTTGAATGAAATCTTATCACTATAGACCCAGCCAATTTGAACTGACTGCCTCAAATTCTGGGCTGCTATCAGTGGCACAGCCTGTACAATAATTGGGGCAGCTCATAGCTCACATAGGCTAGAACAGATAATCAAGGCTGAGTTTACAGAGTTGCTTCTGCAAGAAAAAGATGGAGAGCAAACAAAAGTACAGGTGGTTCTATGTCCCTCATTTTCAGCCCTACAAGTCTTTTCGCTGAAGTGGAATACTTGAGTGGGCAGAGCAGGTGAGCATTACAGCAGCCAAAAACTCTGCTCAAGTAAAAGTATTCTTATTTTATAAAAAGACTGAAAAGTAGTCATCAAAGTCCTCCTACAGACTTTTAAGCAGCATACAAAACAAAAATTAGCATTTAGCTTTAAGAAAGTAGTTGTATAAAGCTTATAAGACAGTTTAAGGCCATGCAGTTATGGTACTGGCGGCCAAAAAGGATAAAGAAAACTTAGTATTTCAGCAATCATTTCTCACATTTCATACCGTATTTTCTCAAATAAGTAGTGAATAATAACGGCCGGGGGTGTGGTTGCCACGAACATATAAAGGCCAGGGGAAAAAAGACTGCACATTTAGGGAGATGGCTTTCATGAGTTCACCTGGAACTCCCAAACCGCAGCTAAGTCTGTTCGTCTCTGAATAGAACAAGGCACCTGAACTGTATAATACACACACACACACACACACACCAACCGAAAACATTAACGAGTAACTCCAAAACCTCTCGCTATCTCTTTCTTTCACACACACACGCACACACACACACACACAGCAACCAAAAACAATAATAGAATTAATTGAAGACTGCACTCCAAAACTCCACACTACAGAGACGTCCTCTTGCTCTCATTTGAAGCATGTCGCACTACCAGATTTGTGACAGAAACAAGAAATAACGGAGAACACATTCTTTTTTGAGACATGGTGAAGCGCAGTAATGATACCTAACCCACCATTACCGGCCACTAATATTCATGAGCCTTCGCGCCAAACTACGTGCTCTGTGCATCAGATACACAGAAAATACATTGAATGTTCGGAAATGAAATCAAATATAAAAATACTTAAATTAAAAATTACAAATTAAAGTTTTTTTTTATTGATTTGTTTAGTAAACTTTTTTGCCTTGCAGTCACAGCCACCCGCCAGTAGGGGGTGCTGCAGCCCCCTCAGCACCCCTACTTTCAGCGTCCCTGGGCCATTGCCGTAGGTTTGCAGTAATGCAAGAGGCTTCAGAGCGGACAAGAGGATGGCTGGTTCAGCAAGAGTGAAGAATATGACGTTTTCTCCTTAGTATGCATATTATATGTCAATCACACTCTCCTTGCCCTTCCCCTCAAACCCCTCCTCTCCACGACAAAACGGTGACAGAAAGTTGAAACTGAAAACTACTGACATCAAAGAAAAACTGACAGTGTAAAAAAAAAACGCAGGGTAAAAGACAAACTGTCACTGAAAAAAGAGTGGCATGAAGAAAAAATGTGAACATTGTCATTGAAAAACACATCAGAATGCAAAAAATATCAAAATAAAATGAAAAGACAAATTTAATGCCTATGTTTTATCTTTCAGTGAAACTTTTTTCAGTGCCAATACAACTTTTTCCAATACAAATGTTTCAATACCAATGTTTCCTTTTTCAGTTCAGGTTGTTATATCCCGTTATGTGTCTGTTTCCTGTTTTATTTTGAAGGACTGTTCTTTGTTCACGGTTATGATTTACTTCCTGTCTTTGTTCTGTTCCCGCCAGTTTTGATTAGGTTCACCTGTTTCTTTATTCACCTGCCTCTGATTCCCTCCTTTAGATCTTCCCTATTTATACCGGCCCCTTTCCTTTGTTCTGTGTCGGTTCATTCTGTGTCATGTTCCTGGTGTCTCCCTGAGTTTCTGTACGTTTTTTTTGCTTTAATAAATCATCTTGCTGCACTCGGCCTGCCTTTGTCTGTGTTTGAGTCCTTTCCCCTGCTGCCTAGTTGGCAAAACCTAACACAGGTTTTGTTTTCAAAGCCAAATTTTATTTTTGATGCCAAATATTAAAGTCACTGTCCTGGCTCCATTCTCCACCATGCTAACGTGCCACTCAGGTTTGAAATTATCAGTCAACCATAACCAGAAATCACAAAATGTTTTGATGATAAAAACTAATAACCTGTAAAAAAAAAAAAAAAAAAATGTAAAGCTAATAAGATAGTTTATTATTTTTCAAGGGAAAAGAGTTTTGATAATCATAGTATAAAGGCGCACTCTCTACTGCTAGGACAGCATATTTCTCTCACTTGATCAGTATTAATAAAAATAATCCACGGCCTCTGTTCGATACCGTTGCTAAACTCACACAGCATACCCCTGCCAATAGCTCATCATTCACTGCTGATGATTTCTTGAATTTCTTCACAAATAGGACTGACTCAATTAGAGATAAAATCACTGGGCCACACTCCTCTCAGAACGATGGCTATGAACTCTCCAATACCTCGATGAAAGCAGGCGCTGTGACTCGGACCAATTGCACTCTTTCACAATTTGAAATAATTTCCCCTGAAGCCTTTGTCAGCCTGGTAACTGCTTCCAAACCTACAACCTACATATTAGACCCTATACCGTCTAATCTTAAGGAACTGCTTCCTGTTTTAAACAACCCTATTCTTGACATTGTCAGTAAATCACTCTCTATAGGCTCTGTGCCCTCAGCTTTTAAAACTGCCATCATTAAACCGTTGCTTAAAAAACCTAATATTGCTCTACAAATTCTGAACAATTTCCAATCTTCCTTTTATGTCCAAATTACTTGAAAGGGCAGTTGCTGATCAACTCACTGCCTACTTATCCAACAACAATCTTCTTGATAAATTTCAATCTGGCTTTCGGTCCTGCCATTCTACTTAAACTGCCTTGACCAGAGTAGTCAATGATCTACTAATTACTGTTGATTCTGACTTAACATCATTGTTGCTGCTTCTTGACTTAAGTGCAGCTTTTGACACCGTGGACCACAGTATACTCCTAAGCCGCTTGGAGAAGCACACTGGTTTCAGCATTTTTTCATCTTAGTAACATTGCTAAAATCAGACCTATTCTATCAGTGCGTGATGCTGAAACAATAATCCATGCATTTATATCTTCCAGACTTGATTACTGTAATGCCCTTTTCTCTGGTGCTACTAGAAGTCTTGAGCTTGTTGCAGCTAGAAAACAAAAAATATGATCATATAACGCCCATTCTGGCCTCTCTTCACTGGTTACCAGTGCAAGCTAGAGCTGATTTCAAGGTTCTACTTTTAATGTATAAGGCCTTGCATAGACTTGCACCACCTTACCTATCTGAGCTAATTATACCATATACACCGGCACGCCCTCTTCACTCTCTTGATGCTGGTCTGCTGGTCATTCCATCAGTTAGCAAAAAATCAGTTGGCTTCAGAGTATTTGCCTACTGTGCCCCTTATCTCTGGAATGGCCTATCTCCTTACATGTTAAGAAGCAAATCAAGACTGAAAACATACCTTTATTCACTTTATTACAGCCTACTCTAGAACTGAGAATTTATTCGGGTCCATCACTTTTTCAAATATCCATTTAACAATGACATTTTTAATGTTTATTTTTATTGTATTGAAACATGCCACGTTTTTAATGTGGTTGTTGTATTCTAATGTTTGTTTTGTTTGCCTGCGAGGTGTTCTGTTTTGATTGTAAAATGTATTGGGACCATGCTGCATGGTGATTCTGCACTTTAAATAAAAATTGATTGACAAACAAATTTGTCTCTGTCATATTATATCGCTGATTAGCTGTATGTGTATGTAGTGGATACAGCACTCTTGGCAACCAGGAGGTATGAAATGATGAAATAATCCCCACAATAAACACAATACCATAGAAAAGTGAGAAGCAGTTTGAAAACCCACATTATCCTTCAAACTCTGTGTTGTTGGAAGGCACAATAGTTTCCTTTGTAAATAAGAAGAAAGCCAAGCCATAAGTGAGAAAGACGTTTCTGGTGGGCAGACTTTCTTATTTCAGTTCTTAGCTCTGAAAGAGACTTCATTAATTATGGCTACACAACATGTGAATAGTTTAATTGATTGGTATTCCATTTTAGTGCTATCATTCTGGCATTCCATTTCATCCTGTCTCTCTTTCAGTCCAATGTAGGCGTCTCATCTGCATCCCACTCTCTGCTTTGAATGACTCTCCTCCACTCTGTATTCATCTCACCCGTTGGTGCTGTGTTTGTGTGTGTGTTTGTGTGAGAGTGTGTGGGCTGAAAGTGCAGACACACTTATTACATCCTCATCTTCAGAGGCAGGGGCAGGTGGTATGGCTGTCGTGTGTTCATTTGGTTGCTGTTTCACAAGAGACCCTGGAATTGGAATCATATGTGCACTTATCATAGATATGTGTGTATATGTGTGTGTGTATTCATCTTTCTATCTCTGTTTACCAGACCAAGGGAACTGATGAGACAGATTACATCAAGACAATGTACGATTTTTAGTTTTAAATATATTTTATGTGTGTGCGTCCACAGCTACTGAACCAGCATGACACGTGTGGAAAGAAGATTTGCATTAAGTGATTTGTAGATGAGTCTTTGGAAATGAATGATAAAGGAATCAAGATGAAGCAAAGAGCAGAATTTCTGTTCTACTCAAGTTAATGATGTACAAGCGCATACTGCACATGTACAGTATGTCCCTTCTGTTTGCTTTCGAGTGTGCGTGTGTGTGTGTGTGTGTGTGTTTGTGCATGTTGCACAAGAGATGGAGGATTGCATGGAGTCTGCCTTGAGGTGTTTGCCACAATGGCTGGGTCCCTAGCACTGCTGTCCATAGTTAAGGGTGTGTGTGTGTGTGTGTGTGTGTGAGTGAGAGTGTGTGTAAGATAAAAATAGACAGGGAGGGAAAGAGAGAGAGAGGGTGAAAGATGATTCCAATTCACAGCCATAGAGGTGTAAGGGGAGGACACTTTGCCTCAAGAAAGATGTGTCACATACATTGTGCCAGACACATATGAATGCATAAATATTCTCACACACACACCTACACAGTAAAATACACATGGGTGGACACAAACACTTAAATTCAGCAAACGCTGCTGCAGAGGTTTATGCCGAGTACAATAAAGTCCAGCAGTCAGTTTATTCAGGCCAGACTACAACCAGCCGGCTCTGTTTGCAGAGAAAACCGAGGGAATGTTTTGCAAAAGCTTGTATGTAGATGACTAATATGCATCATAACCTAATTTAATTTTATTATGTTATTTCATAGGGACATGTTGCCTTTTGTGTCAAGAGATTCTGTGGTTTAACACAAATCTACCACATGCATGCCGTTTTAAGCTGTTTTCAATTTATTAGTCTTGCAAAGTTGACCCAATTTTCATAACATTCTGCACACAGCAAACATGCTCTTTTGGCTCAGAATTTTGTTATCCTTTACCACTGTGAAACACAAATTCTTCTAATATTAAAGATACATGTGACATAATTCCTAAATGCCTCCTGCTAGAGTGTCTAAATTGTGATATTCTCAGGATCACAAACCCATTTTTTACCTATTATCTGCAGAAAAGATGTCAAGGATATTATACTTTTCGTGTCATGGAATTGTGATCCTTGTAACCATGCAACTGTGACACACAAAAGAAGCGGTTGGCAAACAGGAAGAGATCCATACATTTCTTAGAGGAGTATTTCACATTGAATTATGTGGGCATCCAGTGTGTGCTACATTATTAAAACACACAGTATCACAGTGCCTTGCTTTGGTGTGTTTGTTATTCCCAGGTCCAAGTTGGTACATTGACCTAGATCCAGGTCCTTACTATTGTGTTGGTCTTTTTCTCACATCAGAGGTGGCTGTTAATGGACTGGATAATGTAGAGACTGGTGCCCTAACTAGTCGTTTATTGCAGATGTTCCCAACCCCCGGGGCACAGACCAGTACCAGTACGGACCTCTGAACATTTGCTGCTGTATTATGAATCTATTCCCTAATGGTCCATCAGGAGAACCATCAGTTATTTTCTTAATGTGAATAAAGATAAAACTTATTTCAGTTATTTTTTTGTGTGCTGATCATGCTTAAATAGATTGCATAGGCTCAAGGAGGACTGTAGTGTAGTGCCTTCCGACTCAGCGGATGACCTGATCTACCTGTTCAACATCTTAACACCCATTCACTTAACAGAGAGGTCCATTTAAATGTATCCCATACATCTAGCTGGCTGCTGCTGTTCATTGGCTGTGTATTAAAATCTTTACCGGCACCAAAATGGTACTATACCTGAGTTTTGATACCAATACCAGAACAATGCTTTATTTGATATGTAACTTTAAAGAATATACACATATTTTTCAACAAACCCTTTGTTTATTTATTTGGCATTTTTACCTTTATTTGATAAATGGCAGTAGGGACTGAAGTGAAATGAAGGGAGAGAGGAAGGCTGCATTGAGATAGAATCAGGCGCTGTGACGAAAACGCTGGTTCTCCCATTCATTTGAACAAGGGTACTGCGTTTAGGCTGCAGCGGTGCGGGCTGCAGGGGGTGCTGGAAAAAAAACGCAGCAGCTGCAGCTGCGGTGAAAAGTTAAAACAGAATCAACTTTTTTGGAGAAATGCAACCGACGTCACACTGATACACAAAGTTCTTCACTGTCACACAGTGTACAATGTAGCATTTTAGCATTCAGCTGTTTACTGAGCCACCCTGAAGATGGAAGAGAGACTGATTGATCTGCGCCGTGATGACTATACATCAGCTGTTCAGCCCTGCCACGAGGGAGTGCAAAGACGTTTATCGCTGTGCAGTCGCTTGGCTTGTATCAGTCTTCAAGCTGGGATTGCTGGTTAGTATGAGACACTCCCACACCGCCGCACAACCCTGCGTTAATCGCCACAACGCCTGATTCTGTCTGAAAGCAGCCAAAGTGGGATAACATGCAACAAAGGTACCTAGTTAAACCGGGGATGTTGGGATTACGTGGAATGCCCTCCAAGTCCACTAATCCACAAGGATGCCAACAAACCCTCTTTTTTTTTTGTATATGTAACATAAGAAGCCAAACTTCCCAAAAGCATCAGGATTTAATTTTCTCTATACACAAAGTGGCTGTACAAGAAGTTTGCACATAAAATACAGTCTAAGATTATCCAAATTATGATTTAAATAACAAAATACATGACTAAAGATTAAGTAAACTAGTATAAGAAAACTAGAATAAGCAAACATTTTATGCTACTTTCAATAGTTGACAGTTGTAAATACTTGGTTTGGGTGGTACTCAAAAAAGGGATTGATATTCAATACAACCCTATAGGCTTGGTATTGAATCTGGGGCTTCCACCCCTCCAGCCTTCCCCTTAATGATTTGATTTGAGCCTATTCACGGCCCTGCAACTAGAAGATATGTATGACACACCATTTAGACCTAGACTTTTTAACCACTAATAATTTGTACCCATACTTTAACCTCCTACTATGCTGTCTTCTGTATGTATAGTAATACATTGAACAGCAGTCTCAATATGGGATGGCTTTCTCATTGTGCGGAACTTTAAACAGAGCAGACCTCTATGCCAATATTTTCCACAAATAATACTGTGAATGTATTTAACTGAACTGTCTTCAATATTAACTTCAAGAGCATGACCATGACTCCCAATACGCATCAGCTTTATATTTGAAATAGGCAATATCGTAGAGGTATAAAGAAGTTTGCCAGCTGCCTATAAACTGTGGGTCAAAAAGTCTATTTAGCATAGCTACTGTATGAGGCAAAACCCGTTTCTCTGCATTTCAACCCTGACTCTCGCTGTACCCTCCCTTCAGTACAAACCTAAGTCTGCATATGCAATCCACTCTGCTCATTCTTTCATGTAGACCAGGCTTTTAATCATGGACACTTATTCCATGCTAGTGTTGTTGACTTTCAGTTGAAGACTGGTCACTTCAACAGCTGGATGTATTCATGCAAAACCTTCCACCTGGACACCTTTACTATGGGAAAGGAAGCAATTTGCCCTATTCTAAAACAACAGTAGCCTTGATGGTTTGCTCCCAATTTCTCATTATCCAAACCCAAACAAGCTATTGTATGGTGTGTGGCTGGGGCTGATAGGGATTGCATTGTAGAATGGTACAATGAGATTAAAATTAGAACAACTGTTTGCTGTAGAAAGAGCAACTGACTTGGGTCAATAAAAAACTGGTCACAAAAGATAAATAAATAAATTAGCAATTCATTCAAATGCAGATTATTTCAATACTACAAGTAATGCTGACATAAATTTTATCTTTAGGAGCTATTATTATGAACATTAAGTGGTACAATAGGTGCTAAAGGTGCTAAATATACAGTCATTGGTATGTCTGTGCATATATGGTATGTGTCATTAATGGCATTAGTTTTGCAGGTATTTAATCATAAAACATTAAACATTAATGGATCACAATTCATCCTGAATGGGGGCATGAATAAATATCTGTACCAATTTATATTTCACTTAAAACCACAAATGTCAACATCATGGTGGCATAAGGGGTAAAGTCTGGGAATGATGAATGTCTGTGCAAAAGTTTGCGCCAATGAGATATTCCGCTGGGTAAGTGTAGTGCCACCAGCAAACCATAGGAAAAATTAGGGAATCACCAAAGTCATTAGGCTTCATCCTCTGAGGACCATGAATGTCTGTATACATTTCATGGCAATCCAGTAGTTGTTAAGACATTTCAATCTGAATCAAAGTGGTGGACCAACAGATTATCTTTGCCATCCCTAGAGCCATGGTTGGTTTTATTTGCCCAGGATTTCTGCCTCCATTCGAGGCAGAAATCTTTGTCTCAAAACCTGGGCATTTAATTAATTAATAGTAATATGGGTGAACAGACCCTTTACACTAGTAGTAGTAGCACTGCAGTAGTAATAGGTATAGCAGTAGTGGTGGACAGAAATAGTATCAGTAGTCATTTGGATTTATAATATCAGAAAGTTGGACTCTTGGCCCCTAGAATCATGAATTAAATAAAAAAACATGTATATCCATACCAGATGCATTAAGATTGTAAGCACTAGTCCACCCTTCTCTCTCTCACCCACGCTGCTCCAACAGCGCCGGGGAGTGCACTCATGCTTAATGAATTGAGACAGAAGGCCAGATAAATGTGACCAGTTCAGTAAAGGCAGCAGGGAGACAAAGAGAGAGGCTACGGCCTGCTCGCTATGTTACATGTACAGGGAGCTCCGGAGGCGCCCTCTCGTCCGATCCCTGCTTTACTCTGCCTCTGGTTGGCATAAACATCTAATAGGGCCTAAAAGCCTTAGATGAGAGCAACACATGCTGGGTAAGTGGTTGAAAATGGGACATGGAAAAGGTTTTAGGACATTCCAAGAATAAAGCATACAGTGAGCTTCTGAGATATGTGTCCCTGTAGTATGGGTTATGGCCGTGTGTGTCTCTGTGTGTCTCTGGGTTTATGTGTTGGCCTGTATATGTGTAGATGCATACATACACACAAGTTTGGTTCTGTGTGTAATTGTGTATACACACACAGGTGTTTGTTCCTTTTTATTGTTTTGTCTGTGTATGTGTGTGTGTGTGTGTTACATGCATGCTTGTATACCGTGTAAGAGTGTGTATTTTTCCATGTCTACCAATGTTTCTGTCTCTGTGTTACTATGTCAGCATCTGCGTGCGCTTGTGTGTGTCTCATGTGTGTATAGTATATGTCTTCTGTATATCAGCATGTCCGCATGTTTTTGTACAAGTCAAACTTTATGTGTATGTGCAGTGGAATGTTTATTATTCAATAAAATAAGTACTTTGAGTTTGACACTGTGTATGTGTGTGTGTGTCTGTGTGTGTGTGTTGCTGCTGCCTCTAACAGGGCCAGCACATATCATCGCTTATCTGGGATGGAGAAGATGTTTCTTCGGGGGTCAGTGAGCAGCCGTCACTTCACATGAAGGCAGCCAGGAGGGAGGAAGTAGAAGGACGGAGCAAGGGATGGGTGAGAGACAACGCAGAGGACGGAGGACAAAGCGGGGTGGGGAGGTGGGGGGGTAGGAGGAGAGGGGCAGAGCGAGTGCTTCCTCCAGTCAGCCTCATGCCAAGAAAGTGCAGGCTGGAGTGAAAAGAAGGGATGATAGAAAGAGTGACAAAAAAAGGAGCTTTAAGAAAAAAAAAAAAAAGAGCAGGACATGGAATTGTGAAGGAGAGAAAGAGAGAATAACAATATATTTGCCAGAGGCAACCGGGGAGAAGAATGAGGGCAAAACAATGTGGGCTTGTTACATAAAGCTGGGATCAGACACAGGTCAGCACATCAGACCAAACACAATAGATAGGAGGCGAGCAGTTCAGGAGGAAAGACTAAATAATAGAAATAAAATAAGACAATAGGACAACGAATGCTACCCCATCACCGGTTCTCTAGGAGTCTTCAGTGAAAACAAACTCACCTACTGCCTCCGTCTCAAGGAAATACTCTTTTCCGAAATGCCATAAAACTTAGCTG
>SEMN01002211.1:0-12905 GCA_005408345.1 Macquaria australasica
TGCACTAAGCTGGTTTAAATCCTATTTATCAGGCATGCCTTAAGGACATAAAGGCCTGGATGACCTGCAATTTTCTGATGTTAAACTCAGACAAAACCGAAGTTATTGTACTTGGCCCCGAACACCTTCGAAACACATTATCTAAAGATATAGTTTCTCTAGATGGCATTGCCCTGGCCTCCAGCGAAACCGTAAGGAATCCTGGAGTTATCTTTGATCAGGATATGTCCTTTAACTCCCACATAAAACAAACTTCAAGAACTGTCTTTTTTCACTTACGTAACAATGCAAAAATCAGACACATCCTATCTCAAAAAGATGCAGAAAAACTAGTCCATGCATTTGTTACGTCTAGGCTGGACTATTGCAACTCTCTAATATCAGGCTGCCCCAATAAATCCCTTAAGACTCTCCAGCTGATTCAGAATGCTGCGGCACGTTTACTGACAAGAACCAGAAAAAGAGAACATATTTCTCCAATATTAGCTTCTCTACACTGGCTCCCTGTAAAATCCAGAATAGAATTTGAAATCCTTCTCCTCACCTTCAAAGCCCTAAATGGTCAGGCACCATCATATCTTAAAGAGCTCATAGTACCCTATTACCCCACTAGAGCACTGCGCTCCCAGAATGCAGGGTTCCTTGTGGTTCCTAGAGTCTCTAAAGTAGAATGGGAGCCAGAGCCTTCAGCTATCAAGCTCCTCTCCTGTGGAACCAGATCCCAGTTTGTGTACGGGAGGCTGACAACCTCCTCACATTTAAGAGAGTAGGTTTAAGACTTTCCTCTTTGATAAAGCTTATAGTAGGGCTGACTCAGGTGACCCCTGAGCCACCCCTTAGTTATGCTGCTATAGGCCTAGACTGCCGGGGGACTTCCTATGATGCACTGAGCTCCTTTCTCCTCCTCTTCCTCTCCATCTGTACGCCCTCATATCCCATCAATGCTTGTTATTAATTCAACTTCTTCCCGTAGTTGTGTGCTTTTTCTCCTCTCTCTCTCTCCCTCCACTTCTGTTGCTTTCTGCAGGTGTTTCTGCCTCTGGAGCTGTGGAGGTCTGGGTCTGTGGTTGCTGCCACCTGCTGCCCCCGTGCTCCTGCTCTGCACCCGCTGCTGCTATTGCTGTTGTTGCTGTTGTTATTAGTATTGCTATTATAATGTTGCTCTTAGTGTTGTTTCCGTTGGTGTTAACATCAATGCCATTACCATATCTATGCTGTATTGAGCTGCTGTATGTTCTCTTCCTCCTGCTCTCTCTCTCCCGCTCCCCCCTTCCCCCTTCAACCCAACCGGTCGAGGCAGATGACCGCCCACCTTGAGCCTGGTTCTGCTCGAGGTTTCTACCTGTTAAAGGGAGTTTTTCCTTGCCACTGTCGCATAGTGCTTGCTGCTCATGGTGGGACCTGTTGGGTCTCTGTAAATATAAAGAGTCGGTCTAGACCTGCTCTATTCGAAAAAGTGCCCTGAGATAACTTTGTTATGATATGGCGCTATATAAATAAAACTGAATTGAATTGAATTGAATTTCTCTCCTCTCTCTCTCTCTCTCCCCTTCTGTTGCTTTCTGCAGGTATTTCTGCCTCCAGAGCTGTAGAGTCTGGATCTGTGGTTGCGGCCACCTGCTGCCCCCGTGCTCCTGCTCTGCACCCGCTGCTGCTATTACTGTTTTTGCTCTTATTAGTAGTATTGCTATTATAATGTTGCTCTTAGTGTTGTTTCTGTTGGTGTTAACATCAATGCCATTACCACAGCTATTGCTTTACATCCCTATGTGGAACTGTATTGTGCTGCTGTATGTTCTCTTTCCTCCTGCTCTCTCTCTCCCGCTCCCCCCCCCCCCCTTCAACCCAACCGGTCGAGGCAGATGACCGCCCACCTAGAGCCTGGTTCTGCTCGAGGTTTCTACCTGTTAAAAGGGAGTTTTTCCTTGCAACTGTTGCATAGTGCTTGCTCATGGTGGGAACTGTTGGGTCTCTGTAAATATTGAGTCCGTCTAGACTTGCTCTACTTGAAAAAGTGCCCTGAGATAACTTTGTTATGATATGGCGCTATATAAATAAAACTGAATTGAATTGAATTGGTTCCCACCGTGAAGCATGGAGGAGGAGGTGTGATGGTGCTTTGCTGGTGACACTGTTGGTGATTTATTCAAAATTCAAGGCACAATTAACCAGCATGGCTACCAAAGCATTCTGCAGTGCCATGCCATCCCATCTGGTTTGCGCTTCCTGGGACCATCATTTGCTTTTCAACAATACAATGACCCCAAACACACCTCCAGGCTATGTAAGGGCTATTTGACCAAGAAGGAAAGTGATGGAGCACTGCGTCAGATGACCTGGCCTTCACAATCACCCAACCTAAACCCAATTGAGATGGTTTGGGATGAGTTGGACCACAGAGTGAAGGAAAAGCAGCCAACAAGTGCTCAGCACCTCTGGGAAGTCCTTCAAGACTGTTGGAAAACCATTCCAGGAGACTACCTCATGAAGCTGATTGAGAGAATGCCAAGAGTGTGCAAAGCTGTCATCAAAGCAAAAGGCGGGCTACTTTAAAGAATCTAAAATATAAAACATTCTGGTTTGTTTAACACTATTTTTTTTACTACATAATTCCATATGTGTTCTTTCATAGTTTTGATGTCTTCAGTATTAATCTACAATGTAGAAAATAATTAAAATAAATAAAAACCATTGAATGAGAAGGTGTGTCCAAACTTTTGACTGGTACTGTATGCACGACATAGGAGGTAAAGGTTCCTAGTGTCAATGTCTCCATCACTTTGATCAATCAGCAACTGAAGCTCATCTAGCTGCTGTTCGTTCAATGGACTCTCATATTCAGGGACCACTATCACACCATCCACATCTTCTCCATAGTCAGCTGCAACATCCTAGTCAATGTCTGGCTCTTGAATATCCTGACAGTCGAACAAGACAGAGGAATATACCATGTTTATTAGTCATAATTCCATATTTACAGCATGTCATGTTATCAGTTCTTCACAGATACCGATCTATGGGGTTTGTATAACTGCAATGAATTGACATGATCGGGTGTTCAGACATTTGTATTGGTGTTCCATAGTACAGGTGTACTTAATGAAGACATTATTTAGTGCATATGGACTCTACCAACATTTTGCATCAATTTGATTGTTTCACCAGTTGAAGATGTTTATTACATTGCCTAGTCCAGCTGGCCATTTCAAGGCTACATTAACTTAGCTTATTTTGGATTTACAATTTACTGCACCGATATAGGGAGTCGTTTTAAAAGAAAAAAAGAACCTCAAGATTCTCCGGCTGGTCGATCTGTCAATGCATCATTCCCAAGTGCCAAATCTGCTCAGGGGTTTGATTCCCTTCTGTTCTGAGTGGGTGGTTGTTCCAACCTTCCACAAAAGCCTCCAGGTCTGCTTTCAGTTTGGGAAGGAATGTCAGATGGAGTGCGAAAAGATCTTCTGTAAAGGACAGAGGTAGGAGTAAGTCAGTGTTCACAAGTGAGCTCGAAAACATACCATACAATTAAATATTAATTTTCCTTTTGTAAATGGGTCAGATGGATAAGATTTTGAAAATTTAAAAATAATAATAGCTTATTTAGATATATTTGTATTTGAGTATTACCTTTGCACATTTAATGGTGGTGTTAAAGAATAATGCAGATAATACTTGTTTCAGTGAATTTTACCCCACTAAAATGTGATTCAGTATAACAATAACATTTATCAAAATAATGAATGTAACTCAAGCTTTTAATAATCCAAACTAGTAAGATATACAAAGTTAGACTGGCAGAAATACAAACAATTAAAAACATCTGAGTAAAAATACCTGATATTTGTGTTTTTATTATAACTGTCTCATATTTGTTAATGTCTATATACCAGAACTTTCAACAGAGAAGTGGAGGGAAAAGTATTACAAGGAATCCCACTTCATCAAACAATATTGTTAGTCTTTGTGTCAATAAAATATTTGTTTTATTTTTGTTTTCAATATAATTTGACCGGATGACTGGATTTTGTTATCCTCAATGACAAACATCCATTTCTATGAAATAACTGAAAGGTAACATTGCACTGTGTGTTGGAAACAAACATGTAGAGAGAGTGGTAGAAAGAGACATTTTTTAAATATGCTGGGAGATAGGGTTCTAGCAAAATCTGACAGTATAGTTACACTTCAATGTTCATCAAAGTGCCCCAGACATTTGTTAACCAATCCAATCGTGTTGAAATTGACCAATCATAAGAGGGCCAGTGCCTTCCTTGTTTTCTGCCTCAAGTCATGAGAGTAACCCGTATCTCTGGAGGACACATCAAGAAGGTGATCCATCTCTAGGCTGTGGAGTGCGTTGTAATATTTTGATATCACACATGTCCTGACATCCCGCCACAAACGTTCAATTCTACAGATATAGAAATTAATATTCTTTCACCCTCTTAACAGAAACGTCAAGGACTTGGTAAAATGACAAAATGCTGGTATGTTATGATTGTACACACAATAGACCTCTTTATTAACTTGGTAAAAAGTGTTTGACCTTTGATTATGGACGCTTTTTCCTGAAATGAAGCTTCCTCGATCAGTTCCACGGACAGTGAACATGTAATGGGCTATTTTGACATTCTCCACTCCCTGATCACCTCTGACCCTGTAGTGCACACACAGATGACCAAATAGTATTAAAATCTGGCAGTGAAGTACAATACACAGAACTCAAGTGCTACAATCTCTGTCAAAGTGTGTCTGTGTGTATATACTGTATCTATACATGTGACACAAAGATGAAAAGAATAAATGTTGTTGTGGTGGCGGGGCGTGGTTTAGCGCTCAGCTGCAGAGGAGAGAGGTGGGGGAGTGGCTCGGGAAGTCAGGGCAGCACACAGGTGCCGCAAATGACAATCAAGCTGTGTGTGTTTAATCAGTAGTGGCAGCCTGGGGAGTCGGAGGAGAGCTGGAGATCAGAGGAGAAACAGGAGAGCGGCCAGGCACCAAGGGAGAACGGGAAACAACGGCTTCCCGACCCCTGGACAAGGGAAAAAGGGACATTCGTGGCGGCATGTATGCGTGTTGTGTGAGCTCAGTGGAGCCTAATAAAGGGCCAGCCACGGCCATAAACGTGTAAAGCTGCCTGTGCGTATCTGTCAGCAGAACCCGAGAGCAGCAAGCCTGCTACAGTTGTGTTCAGTGTATATGCTCTGACCACTAGAGATCAGTACAAGTAGGTAATGTAATAGAGGGATAACACAAGAACTCGGAGAATAGAAGGAAGTATGAGAGAGTTGGTGTGAGTAAACATTTCAAATTATAAGCCCTGAGTTCTTTCCGAAAATGCAACAAACTTCCATCATGTTAGTGTCTGTACGTTTGCAGCTTGTAAAAACTTACCTTGTGGGTATGCTATGCTTCTCAGTTGCTTTTTTGAAGGCAGCAGATGCTGTTGATGCACGATTGTTTGTTGCAGCACCAAAGCACATCACCTGTGTTATAATATGACATATTTAATAATGTACACTTAATCTTTTTCGACATCTTACATGTACAATTCGATTACACTCTGGTCACTGCAAACAAAATATATTCACCTTGACCCTTCCTACTGTGTGCTAGGGGGTTATTAGGGTGATAACTCAGAGTATCATAAAATCTTACCTTCCTGGAGTTGCCATCCACTGCACCAAAAAGTACAATGTTGTACCTGGTGGGCACATAATAAAGCCATACATTACTATTTTCATCCTGGATTTTTATTCTAGAGATGTCATGGCAACGTATGTATGCTTTGACTGCTATCAGTGTCTGCATCATAATATTTATAAAAACATTTTAACAATCTGTACAACAGTACTGACCTGATCACTTTGTGGTTAGTGTCCACATGCCATAGTGAAAGGGGCCCCCTGACAGAGTATGTTCTTTGCACAATGCAGCCCAATCCAGTCAGTCTGGAAAGAATCCCAAGTGAGTCCACTCGATGTATTGATGCAGTCACTCTCCTCCACTGGACATGGATTCCCATGGACTTCAGCCTCCCTTTGACCATCTGATAGCCTGCTGTGGGCATTTCATTTTTTATGTGTTGGACTGCATCATCAAGCTCCTGGTCAGTAGCATTGCTGTAGCTCTGTCTGGCGGAGAGACCAAACTCCCTCATCCGTCTATTTAAAAATTTCCCCGCTGTGGGACAATAAAGGCTTTGCTTATCTTATCTTATCTTATTGACTGTACTGGCTGAAATGCACAGTAATTTTGCGATACAGTCCACAGACAGATTTATCTTCAGAAGTTCAACCAATCTCTCTTCCTCTATAATGCACCTGGGACGCCCCATCTCTCCAGCTACAGTTTCAACAGTGTTGCTGATAACTTCAGTATCTTCAATGTGGTCCATCACCAGCCTGAGGAACTCTCGTAAGAACTGTACAATTTCTGGGGGGACATTTACATGCCTTGACAGTGCTTCCCAGAGGTACAGCTCTTGCCGACATGTGAACTCTAGGAAGTCCAAGAAGAGGTGTTCTTGAAAGAGCTGACTCCAATTTTGTGATTAGCCTGGAAATAATCTCACGTCTGAGAATGCCCTGTTGACATGGAAAACAACATCAACTTTAAGACTTCTTAAGATTATATTGAAGACATATTCTTAATCATTTTTTAAAAAGCAGGTTGCTTGCATACTGACTGAAACATGGACAGAGCATTTATTCTGCCTGTTTAAAAAAAAAGATGTGCTGTGTAGTTTAAATGTAGTAAGAGGGTTAGTGTGAGCATTTCTCAATCTTTCTGCCGGAGGGGGTGAGGGTTGATAGATAGATAGATAGATAGACTTTATTAATCCCCAAGGGGACATTTCAGTGTTGCAGTAGTAAAAAGGAACAATAAAAAATATTGACAAGAAATATACACTTAACAATAAATAGAGGAGGGGCTGCCAAGAAAAGATGAGAACCACTGCCTATACTTACTATGTAATTGTTATTGTTTTGTACATGTAGCATAAAAACAAGAAACTCCAATACAAGTCATAAAAGCAGAGCAGCCGTCTTAAGACTAGTCTTGGTAACAAACTAGCTATCGTTAGTTAACACTGACTAAAATGCTGGTTAGCAAGGTCGCTAGCCCTCCCTTCAGATATGTGTGTTGTGCAGCGCAGGTCTTGTGGTTTGCAGTGTGTGTGTGTGTGTGTCTGTGTGTGATGTTCATGTGCTTCCTGCACTAACTGGTTATTTATAGAACCTGTTGCTGCATCAGGCCGGCGCCGTTCATAGGCGTAAAGCAACATATCTGGACGATATTATATTTAACCATTAGTTCTGTTCTGAGGTCAAAACTATGCCTGATCTACACAGCAGATCCCCTTTGAGCAGATTAATGGGGGCAGAATGGTGACAACAACAATGAATGTTTACTTTTAGTTCATCATGGCAGGACAATGGGGCATTATATTTTTCTAAGACTGATGTTCTTGAGGCACCCATTGTTCTTATATATTTACCACTTAATTTGGTTTTCCATAATTACTGATTCTGTAGCCTGTGGAGGAAAAATCAAGAAGCTGGGCCGGATGTCTTCAGGATCTTCACCACACTGTAGAGAATAACAGTCACCAATAAAACACTGAGTCAAAAAGAGTTCAGATGTGAGCAAAGTTTACTGTTCAAGCAAAGCAAGCAGTACAGCAAACATGAGTCCTTCCATGGAAGCACTGATCTCTCAATGCACAGCTCCTGCCTTTTATACTCTTTCTGGAACCCCCCCTTCTGTGGTTTTACAACTTTAGTACCTCCTCCTGGCCTTGAATTGCCACTTTGATTAGACACCATTATTTTTCTTTTTTATCCATTCTCCTGTGTTTGAGAAACAATGGTGTCATTTCTCCAGTGGCCATCACTTCAAGTCATCTGATGTACTTGGTTCACAATAAACAATCGTGTCATCTGCTAGGTGTTTTCCAAGTCCTAAGGGCTCATCCTCTTTGGTCCATAGTTAATGGTGTCTGACCACAATGTTGAGTCTATTTTTTAAAAACATGTGCTTTCAGTGTCCTCCTTGGTATCTTCCATTTCCCCTAAGGGTGGGTTTAAACATCTGCTGTTTTCTACATGCTTTATTCATAGTTTAACAGTCATCTGATGTTTTCCTCAAGTCTTTTAGTTTTATTACCGCCTATCCTTACATTGGACCTTTTCATAGGGGTTTTCCCTTAGGTCATTCGTACTCTTGCTCATGTAGGCATGTGATAACTAATGCATCTATTCTGCAGCTAATCATGCTCGATGTCTCTTCATCTGTTTATAACATGCTGGTGCTCTTTAATACTAGGTGCTCATTAATACTACGTTATACAATTACACTTGGTATTATACTTCCAGTGATCTTTGTTAACTTAATTATTGTCATACAGTTAGTGTCCAGTGTTCATTAATTCTATCTAATTTTATTCCCCACATAATCCCCCCTTTGGGACTCAAACAGTCCCAACATCCCTCAATAGGGAGGCTAAAATACATATATCGTTACTGAGGTCCTGAAAGTGATACAGTTGTAAAACCACACAGTGTTGGAGATAATACATTGGCACACGTAAATAATTGTAAACACATAGTTAGAATACATTTGCAAACCAACCTAACCTTCATCTAATGATAGTGGAGTTCCTTCACCCCTGAACAACGAGGCTCAGGTTTTTTTTTTTTTCCTTTTTATCACCGGCACTCTCAAGTCGAGTGTGTCCCGGGAACGAAGTCCACTATCACTGGAGTGTGACTTGAAAAACCTCTCCTCCCTGTTTGACGGGGAGTGAGTAAAAGCCAAGCCACACCTAACCTCCTTACCAAATCTCAAGGAAAACCTCCTAGCCAGTAGTGAGGGAAAACCTTAAGATTCAGTGTACAATCTAAATCATGGACATTAAACACATCAGCACAAAGAGTATTGAGAACCTTCATATTCATTCAGTGACTTAGTTCAGAAAAACACTCGTGAGATATATAAGACTTTTGGTTACATAAAACTTCACAATTGTAATGCATGCAAGTAGCCCTTAAGTATTACGCAGAGGCTGTCACACCCACCGGGATTCATCATACTAATCTTTACTGCGGTGTCTGTGACTAGTTGGGGAGAGCACTGCAAATGGGACAAGGTAGGGGTGGTGTTCCTGGCGCGTTATCAGCAAACTTCCACCATGGTACCGTGAACTTCAGATCTACACTTGACCAATGGGGCTTGTTGGTCCAAATTCTTCGCCTCCCGACATAAATGCTGGATACGACGATGTGTTTCATCAGGACTTGATTGAACCCATAGCGGTCAGGATCACCCTGAAGGGGTGTTTCTCCAACAAGAACCCTGTCAATGGTCAAGGTACAATCCAAGCGGAGTATGCACTCAGCCGTAGACAGGGTAATGGGCCCCATAATTCGCCTCCGCTCATGCCAAAAAGTTTTCGCAAAACTATTGATACGCAGACTACATTTTGGACCAATGTCATCCCAATAGTCACCTAATTCCCCAGACTGGTACTTCCATGGTCCGTAGGCCACAGTGTGGAATAGGAAGTTCACCTGATGACCTACAGTCCATGGACTCCCACTCCACTCACAATGTTGATCCGACAGTTGCTCGCGCAGCTCTATGGTGTTGGTTGTCATGGTGGGTCAGCCTTTGCTTCTGCTATCAACAAAATTGAAACACAAATGTAATCAATATCTTATTGTTAACTATTCTACTGTGGTGATATAGTTTTGGTGTTTCTTGATCCCCGTGGTTGTTTTTCTGATCTACCCACGTGGGAACATCCCCACGGTAGCACACTTTTTCCCCGAGTTAGCCGTGGAATCGAAGACCATATACTGAAACTACCAACGTATACTTCTACCATATCAACTTGTTTGGCCACTATTTGCCTCCATCCATATTGCCAGGACCTTCCAGTAATGGACAGACCAGAGTAATCGATGACTATGGTACAGTCTAATTCCAAGGTGCACTGTGTCGTAACTATAGTAATCAGACCCTTGGGGTACGATTTCTCGACCCAACGCGTTTTGGCTATATTGCCAATCCGCAGTCCACATGGCAGACCAGTTACATCACAAAATCTAGCTATTCCATTAAGTTTGTATTCCCAAGGCCCAAATGGCACAGTCTGGAATAATAATCCCACATGTTGGCTCACTGACAGAGGCCCTATATTCTTTATAATAGGGATGCATAATTGTTCTTGGAATACAATTCTGTGTGTCCTTCGTCGTCGATGTCGTCTACAGGGGCCAAAACGAGGCATGTCACCACAGTCTGTCAACAACATAATCAACATAACAATACATCAACACTTTGATAATAGAACATGAATGAGGTTTGCAGCAATGTGAGTATTGTGTTCAAAATCAGTTCATTTGAGAGGCAGGTTCATCTTCAGCTCAGATACTTTGCGCATCGTAGAGAGCCGTCAACACAAGAGGTTACTAGCACCTCGACGTTTGTGTTGACTCCGAATCCCAGTGGGAGGGTTGCTCAGTTTCCCATTGAGGTAGTCTGTTGAGTTTCTCTTCCAGTCTTGAGGGTAGAGGTAGAGGATAGGTGGCTAGTCCCTTGAGGCAAGCTTTGGTTACAGTGATTGTCTTCCACATACATGTTTCAATGAGATGCTCAATACTATTGTCCTGAGAATACCTGGGGTCAATATCACTAGGGTTTTGCGGATCTAAGTAATGAAACACAACCTTCTTCTTTAGTTTATACTGCTGGACTAAGAGAAGTAGCTCCGGGTAGTCAACAGTGGGGCTTGCATTGATTCTGGTATTTAAGGTGAACAGCCAAATACCGGAGGAGACAGCATAAGGTTGAGCCATATTGGTCAAGGGATACCACAATTTTTCATCTTTTTCCCATTGTCCCCACTGATCTATTAATATTACACGATCGGACATTGTAACTCTGGAATCATGTTTTTCTAATGGCCAATATTTCACTAATTTGGTGACTAATCCCTTATCATACTGCATGTTGGTACTTTAGACTCTATCCTCGGATTCTCTCAATTTGCCGGAGTTCGACTGGTGGAGGTCTGGGCAGTGGGTAATAAACTGGTTTGGTTGCTGCTTCCAGGTCCCACTTGGGTATGGTCCGAAGTGCTCTTTCTGCAAGCCTAGGCATAGTGGTCCAAATCAACTGGTTAGCATACAAAGAGTAGTAGGTTTTGGTTACTACTATTGTCTTCCACATACTGTTGGAAAATTGATAACCTGCAAACGTGTCAGGCTGATCATCTATCCCAGCTGTCGGTGTTGGGCACGGGACGTACTGGAAGGTGATTACTCGTTTTATCTTATAGAAATCTGTGACCACCATAAGTGTTGGCGGCGCATAGATATGGGCAGTTGGGAGTTTCTTTCGACCTTTAGTCACCCGAGATTCGGCGTGATAGTACACCAGACCAGAATAATCTGCTACTGCCCAGGGCTGAGCTTTATCCGTAAAGGATTGCCAGTCAGACTCCTTCTGCCATTCTCCCCATGCATTCACCGTAAATACCTGGTCTGGAATGGTAACTGGAGTCATGGGATCCTTTCCTTCCCAATACCGCCCCATAATAGTTGCCAGATCCATGATTGCGGGTGATTACCTGAGCCTACTATGCTGTCGGGGTCTATTCTTCAGGGATTTTAGTCTTTTCTTTCTGTTGGGAGAAATCACATAGTGCGCTACTTAGTGTTCTGTGATTTGTATGAGGATAGCCTATTTGAGGTGGCACCCATCAATCTTTGTATCTGTATTCAATCTCTGATTGTTGCATACACTCTGTCTGGTCGTGGCATTTCTTTTAGCCAGGCAATCTTATCTCTGCCCATATGTGTTTTGATTGATGTATCAATAAATCAGGATCAAAATGATATCCCTCAAAGACTATCAGTCTAATATTTCCTCTAGCACTGAGTCTGGTATACAACAACAGTCTGGACAAATCGCAATGTTATTGTCAAACATTTCCTTGTTTCAGGAGAGTATAACTTGTCACCACTCTTCCCTTTACCAAAGCTACTGTTGCATATTGATTTGGATGTATGGCATATACATCACGGTACCGTTTGGCAAGTCTTTCCACTCCCCTAGCACCATATCGAGCCAACCCCTCACAAGTGCTAAAAAGAATCAGTGGACCCAATCTAAATGTTATGAATGTTTTTGCGCTTTCTGTTTGCAATGGTAAGGACCATTTTCTACGATGGTCCAATTGATCAAAGTCATATTGTATTGTGACACTGCTTATTTCCAGAGTCAATCCTTTGGGCAATGGATACACTTTAGTTATCCAATTTGAGCTTTTTAGCTGTGCAATTCTTAGCTCATACGGCTCCTGGAAAGTGGAATAGCCTTGCGAAGGAACTATCATTCCCGTTAGTCTGTGCCTAGTCTGGGAAGCGTAATCTGGGGGCTGATAGGGCAAGTTACTTAAAAGGGATCTTAGGCGCTCATTGTTTTGTTTCCGTTTTTGTCTGATTTTTAATTGATGTCCATTCATAGTTTCTAGGTTAGGATGTGCCAAGATATCTTGTGATCTGTGTCCTTAGTCCGATTCAAGTCCGTAATCTTGGTCAGGTCCAAGTCAGTGTGGGCGTTGTAAGCGTTACTGTCCTCTGTCGCTTCCATCTTGGCTAACACTACATGTTGTCCTGCGGTGGTTGCCACCCTCTTTATCAGAGACTGTACCATAGGTGCAACGCAACATGCAATTATCATCAGCACCACTACCATAACTCCTAGGACAATTCCTATTTTCTTTAGTGCATCTAGATTGAACCAGTCCATGTTCCACATCCCATGACCAGCGTTCTCTTTGAGCTCTATTGACAACGCCCTCAATTTAGTCATGGCTTTCGTGAATGATCCATTTG
>SEMN01002212.1:0-12885 GCA_005408345.1 Macquaria australasica
CCACCATCCCACTTAAAACCAGGTTCCACCGAGATTTGAACTCGGATCGCTGGATTCAGAGCCCAGAGTGCTAACCATTACACCATGGAACCACTACACAGTCGCAGTAGGCAGATTCTTACATGATATAACCATGTATGTTATCTATGCAGAGAAATTGACATTAAAGGCGTCGGAAAGCTGTCGAGGGAGGGGGTTTCCAAAGCTGTTCGACCACGTGACAAGTACTTCTGATGGAGTATACTGGCCCCTTCATTTTGAGGACTGTAGACTCTGAATGCAGAAATCTGAGATCACCCTTTCAGTGAAACCTCATTTTTATGAGTACAAGACAGAATTCAAAGTGTGCATCCATAATGTAACACAAAACCATTTGCCTTCTTCTGACCCTTTCACTACTGTCAATTTTCGAATTACAGATAGTTCAGGTGGATTGTTCCACATCATGAGCGAGTGCCCCCTCGGTTGTTTCAGGTCTCCCTGCTACCTGAAACAACATGCAGACCCTTGTGTTGTTTTCCGTCTGAATGCCCGCAAGGCCTTTTACCAGTAATCCTACTTAAAATGAAGTTGGGATTGTTGGAGTCAAAGTCCAGTGTGCTAACCATTACGCCATGGAACCTCTACACAGCTTGCCCAGACTGTTGTGGAACAGAAGCTGAGATAGCTGCTATTCATTGTGAATGGGACCTGGCATTGCTAGAGGTTCACAAGAGGTACTTTGAACCTGTATGTCTGAACGCAGCGTTGCAAATGTTGTAGTGCCTTAGACCGCTGGGCCATCCTGACCCTATAACATGTACATTTAGTTGAAATTTTCTGATGCATCATGATACAGTTCATTACATATGTCACGAGGATCAACATTTGATGCAACGTCGTCGCAGTGAGGCGCTGTGTTGGCCAGGAAACAAAGTCAAGATTCCCACATACCAAGGTCTGTCATTATTCAGCAGGGGATCGGGTGCGTTTTTGTACCACCATCCCACTTAAAACCAGGTTCCACCGAGATTTGAACTCGGATCGCTGGATTCAGAGCCCAGAGTGCTAACCATTACACCATGTAACCACTACACAGTCGCAGTAGGCAGATTCTTACATGATATCACCATGTAAGTTATCTATGCAGAGAAATTGACATTAAAGGCGTCGGAAAGCTGTCGAGGGAGGGGGTTTCCAAAGCTGTTCGACCACGTGACAAGTTCTTCTGATGGAGTATACTGGCCCCTTCATTTTGAGGACTGTAGACTCTGAATGCAGCAATCTGAGATCACCCTTTCAGTGAAACCCCATTTTTATGAGTACAAGACAGAATTCAAAGTGTGCATCCATAATGTAACACAAAACCATTTGCCTTCTTCTGACCCTGTCACTACTGTCAATTTTCGAATTACAGATAGTTCAGGTGGATTGTTCCACATCATGACCGAGTGCCCCCTCGGTTGTTTCAGGTCTCCCCGCTACCTGAAACAACATGCAGACCCTTGTGTTGTTTTCTGTCTGAAGTTGGGATTGCTGGAGTCAAAGTCCAGAGTGCTAACCAATACGCAATGGAACCTCTACACAGCTTGCCCAGACTGTTGTGGAACAGAAGCTGAGATAGCTGCTATTCATTGTGAATGGGACCTGGCATTGCTAGAGGTTCACAAGAGGTACTTTGAACCTGTATGTCTGAACGCAGCGTTGCAAATGTTGTAGTGCCTCAAAGCTGCAGTGTACTCCTAACACAGTTCTTTTATTTCATACGCTTGTCCACAAAGACTCAAATTACGGCTGACTTTGCTTTCCCAATATCATTTTACAGACAACGATTCGAGTGAAAAAGCAGCTGTCAGAAGTGGGATTTGAACCCACGCCTCCAGGGGAGACTGCGACCTGAACGCAGCACCTTAGACCGCTCGGCCATCCTGACCCTATAAAATGTACGATTAGTGGAAATTTTCTGATGCATCATGATACAGTACATTACATATGTCATGGTATGGTATTCTATGTCATGATACATTGAGGATCAACTTTTGACGCAACGTCGTCACAGTGACGCGCTGTGTTGGCCAGGAAACAAAGTCAAGATTTCCACATACCCAGGTCTGTCATTATTCAGCAGGGGATCGGGTGCATTTTTGTAGGCACCATGGAACCACTACACAGTCGCAGTAGGCAGATTCTTACATGATATCATCATGTATGTTATCTATGCAGAGAAATTGACATTAAAGGCGTCGGAAAGCTGTCGAGGGAGGGGGTTTCCAAAGATGTTCGACCACGTGACAAGTACTTCTGATGGAGTATACTGGCCCCTTCATTTTGAGGACTGTAGACTCTGAATGCAGCAATCTGAGATCACCCTTTCAGTGAAACCTCATTTTTATGAGTACAAGACAGAATTCAAAGTGTGCATCCATAATGTAACACAAAACCATTTGCCTTCTTCTGACCCTGTCACTACTGTCAATTTTTGAATTACAGATAGTTCAGGTGGATTGTTCCACATCATGAGCGAGTGCCCCCTCGGTTGTTTCAGGTCTCCCTGCTACCTGAAACAACATGCAGACCCTTGTGTTGTTTTCCGTCTGAATGCCCGCAAGGCCTTTTACCAGTAATCCTACTTAAAATGAAGTTGGGATTGTTGGAGTCAAAGTCCAGAGTGCTAACCAGTACGCCATGGAACCTCTACACAGCTTGCCCAGACTGTTGTGGAACAGAAGCTGAGATAGCTGCTATTCATTGTGAATGGGACCTGGCATTGCGAGAGGTTCACAAGAGGTACTTTGAACCTGTATGTCTGAACGCAGCGTTGCAAATGTTGTAGTGCCGCAAAGCTGCAGTGTACTCCTAACACAGTTCTTTTATTTCATACGCTTGTCCACAAAGACTCAAATTACGGCTGACTTTGCTTTCCCAATATCATTTTACAGACAACGATTCAAGTGAAAAAGCAGCTGTCAGAAGTGGGATTTGAACCCACGCCTCCAGGGGAGACTGCGACCTGAACGCAGTGCCTTAGACCGCTCGGCCATCCTGACCCTACAAAATGTACGATTAGTGGAAATTTTCTGATGCATCACGATACAGTACATTACATATGTCATGGTATGGTATTCTATGTCATGATACATTGAGGATCAACTTTTGACGCAACGTCGTCACAGTGACGCGCTGTGTTGGCCAGGAAACAAAGTCAAGATTTCCACATAACAAGGTCTGTCATTATTCAGCAGGGGATCGGGTGCATTTTTGTAGGCACCATGGAACCACTACACAGTCGCAGTAGGCAGATTCTTACATGATATCACCATGTATGTTATCTATGCAGAGAAAATGACATTAAAGGCGTCGGAAAGCTGTCGAGGGAGGGGGTTTCCAAAGCTGTTCGACCACGTGACAAGTACTTCTGATGGAGTATACTGGCCCCTTCATTTTGAGGACTGTAGACTCTGAATGCAGCAATCTGAGATCACCCTTTCAGTGAAACCTCATATTTATGAGTACAAGACAGAATTCAAAGTGTGCATCCATAATGTAACACAAAACCATTTGCCTTCTTCTGACCCTGTCACTACTGTCAATTTTCAAATTACAGATAGTTCAGGTGGATTGTTCCACATCATGACCGAGTGCCCCCTCGGTTGTTTCAGGTCTCCCTGCTACCTGAAACAACATGCAGACCCTTGTGTTGTTTTCCGTCTGAATTCCCGCAAGGCCTTTTACCAGTAATCCTACTTAAAATGAAGTTGGGATTGTTGGAGTCAAAGTCCAGAGTGCTAACCATTACGCCATGGAACCTCTACACAGCTTGCCCAGACTGTTGTGGAACAGAAGCCGAGATAGCTGCTATTCATTGTGAATGGGACCTGGCATTGCTAGAGGTTCACAAGAGGTACTTTGAACCTGTATGTCTGAACGCAGCGTTGCAAATGTTGTAGTGCCGCAAAGCTGCAGTGCCTTAGACCGCTGGGCCATCCTGACCCTATAAAATGTACATTTAGTTGAAATTTTCTGATGCATCATGATACAGTACATTACATATGTCACGAGGATCAACATTTGACGCAACGTCGTCGCAGTGAGGCGCTGTGTTGGCCAGGAAACAAAGTCAAGATTCCCACATACCAAGGTCTGTCATTATTCAGCAAGGGATCTGGTGCGTTTTTGTACCACCATCCCACTTAAAACCAGGTTCCGCTGAGATTTGAACTCGGATCACTGGATTCAGAGCCCAGAGTGCTAACCATTACACCATGGAACCACTACACAGTCGCAGGAGGCAGATTCTTACATGATATCACCATGTATGTTATCTATGCAGAGAAAATGACATTGAAGGCGTCGGAAAGCTGTCGAGGGAGGGGGTTTCCAAAGCTGTTCGACCACGTGACAAGTACTTCTGATGGAGTATACTGGCCCCTTCATTTTGAGGACTGTAGACTCTGAATGCAGCAATCTGAGATCACCCTTTCAGTGAAACCTCATTTTTATGAGTACAAGACAGAATTCAAAGTGTGCATCCATAATGTAACACAAAACCATTTGCCTTCTTCTGACCCTGTCACTACTGTCAATTTTCGAATTACAGATATTTCAGGTGGATTGTTCCACATCATGAGCGAGTGCCCCCTCGGTTGTTTCAGGTCTCCCTGCTACCTGAAACAACATGCAGACCCTTGTGTTGTTTTCCGTCTGAATGCCCGCAAGGCCTTTTACCAGTAATCCTACTTAAAATGAAGTTGAGATTGTTGGAGTCAAAGTCCAGTTGTGAGTCAAAGTCCAGAGTGCTAACCATTACGCCATGGAACCTCTACACAGCTTGCCCAGACTGTTGTGGAACAGAAGCTGAGATAGCTGCTATTCATTGTGAATGGGACCTGGCATTGCTAGAGGTTCACAAGAGGTACTTTGAACCTGTATGTCTGAACGCAGCGTTGCAAATGTTGTAGTGCCGCAAAGCTGCAGTGTACTCCTAACACAGTTCTTTTATTTCATACGCTTGTCCACAAAGACTCAAATTACGGCTGACTTTGCTTTCCCAATATCATTTTACAGACAACGATTCGAGTGAAAAAGCAGCTGTCAGAAGTGGGATTTGAACCCACGCCTCCAGGGGAGACTGCGACCTGAACGCAGCGCCTTAGACCGCTCGGCCATCCTGACCCTATAAAATGTACGATTAGTGGAAATTTTCTGATGCATCATGATACAGTACATTACATATGTCATGGTATGGTATTCTATGTCATGATACATTGAGGATCAACTTTTGACGCAACGTCGTCACAGTGGCCAACACGCGCTGTGTTGGCCAGGAAACAAAGTCAAGATTTCCACATACCAAGGTCTGTCATTATTCAGCAGGGGATCGGGTGCATTTTTGTAGGCACCATGGAACCACTACACAGTCGCAGTAGGCAGATTCTTACATGATATCACCATGTATGTTATCTATGCAGAGAAATTGACATTAAAGGCGTCGGAAAGCTGTCGAGGGAGGGGGTTTCCAAAGCTGTTCGACCACGTGACAAGTACTTCTGATGGAGTATACTGGCCCCTTCATTTTGAGGACTGTAGACTCTGAATGCAGCAATCTGAGATCACCCTTTCAGTGAAACCTCATTTTTATGAGTACAAGACAGAATTCAAAGTGTGCATCCATAATGTAACACAAAACCATTTGCCTTCTTCTGACCCTGTCACTACTGTCAATTTTCGAATTACAGATAGTTCAGGTGGATTGTCCCACATCATGAGCGAGTGCCCCCTCGGTTGTTTCAGGTCTCCCTGCTACCTGAAACAACATGCAGACCCTTGTGTTGTTTTCCGTCTGAATGCCCGCAAGGCCTTTTACCAGTAATCCTACTTAAAATGAAGTTGGGATTGTTGGAGTCAAAGTCCAGAGTGCTAACCATTACGCCATGGAACCTCTACACAGCTTGCCCAGACTGTTGTGGAACAGAAGCTGAGATAGCTGCTATTCATTGTGAATGGGACCTGGCATTGCTAGAGGTTCACAAGAGGTACTTTGAACCTGTATGTCTGAACGCAGCGTTGCAAATGTTGTAGTGCCGCAAAGCTGCAGTGCCTTAGACCGCTGGGCCATCCTGACCCTATAAAATGTACATTTAGTTGAAATTTTCTGATGCATCATGATACAGTACATTACATATGTCATGGTATGGTATTCTATGTCATGATACATTGAGGATCAACTTTTGACGCAACGTCGTCACAGTGACGCGCTGTGTTGGCCAGGAAACAAAGTCAAGATTCCCACATACCAAGGTCTGTCATTATTCAGCAGGGGATCGGGTGCGTTTTTGTACCACCATCCCACTTAAAACCAGGTTCCACCGAGATTTGAACTCGGATCGCTGGATTCAGAGCCCAGAGTGCTAACCATTACACCATGGAACCACTACACAGTCGCAGTAGGCAGATTCTTACATGATATCACCATGTATGTTATCTATGCAGAGAAATTGACATTAAAGACGTCGGAAAGCTGTCGAGGGAGGGGGTTTCCAAAGCTGTTCGACCACGTGACAAGTTCTTCTGATGGAGTATACTGGCCCCTTCATTTTGAGGACTGTAGACTCTGAATGCAGCAATCTGAGATCACCCTTTCAGTGAAACCTCATTTTTATGATTACAAGACAGAATTCAAAGTGTGCATCCATAATGTAACACAAAACCATTTGCCTTCTTCTGACCCTGTCACTACTGTCAATTTTCGAATTACAGATAGTTCAGGTGGATTGTTCCACATCATGAGCGAGTGCCCCCTCGGTTGTTTCAGATCTCCCTGCTACCTGAAACAACATGCAGACCCTTGTGTTGTTTTCCGTCTGAATGCCCGCAAGGCCTTTTACCAGTAATCCTACTTAAAATGAAGTTGGGATTGTTGGAGTCAAAGTCCAGAGTGCTAACCATTACGCCATGGAACCTCTACACAGCTTGCCCAGACTGTTGTGGAACAGAAGCTGAGATAGCTGCTATTCATTGTGAATGGGACCTGGCATTGCTAGAGTTTCACAAGAGGTACTTTGAACCTGTATGTCTGAACGCAGCGTTGCAAATGTTGTAGTGCCGCAAAGCTGCAGTGTACTCCTAACACAGTTCTTTTATTTCATACGCTTGTCCACAAAGACTCAAATTACGGCTGACTTTGCTTTCCCAATATCATTTTACAGACAACGATTCGAGTGAAAAACCAGCTGTCAGAAGTGGGATTTGAACCCACGCCTCCAGGGGAGACTGCGACCTGAACGCAGCGCCTTAGACCGCTCGGCCATCCTGACCCTATAAAATGTACGATTAGTGGAAATTTTCTGATGCATCATGATACAGTACATTACATATGTCATGGTATGGTATTCTATGTCATGATACATTGAGGATCAACTTTTGACGCAACGTCGTCACAGTGACGCGCTGTGTTGGCCAGGAAACAAAGTCAAGATTTCCACATACCAAGGTCTGTCATTATTCAGCAGGGGATCGGGTGCATTTTTGTAGGCACCATGGAACCACTACACAGTCGCAGTAGGCAGATTCTTACATGATATCACCATGTATGTTATCTATGCAGAGAAATTGACATTAAAGGCGTCGGAAAGCTGTCGAGGGAGGGGGTTTCCAAAGCTGTTCGACCATGTGACAAGTACTTCTGATGGAGTATACTGGCCCCTTCATTTTGAGGACTGTAGACTCTGAATGCAGCAATCTGAGATCACCCTTTCAGTGAAACCTCATTTTTATGAGTACAAGACAGAATTCAAAGTGTGCATCCATAATGTAACACAAAACCATTTGCCTTCTTCTGACCCTGTCACTACTGTCAATTTTCGAATTACAGATAGTTCAGGTGGATTGTTCCACATCATGAGCGAGTGCCCCCTCGGTTGTTTCAGGTCTCCCTGCTACCTGAAACAACATGCAGACCCTTGTGTTGTTTTCCGTCTGAATGCCCGCAAGGCCTTTTACCAGTAATCCTACTTAAAATGAAGTTGGGATTGTTGGAGTCAAAGTCCAGAGTGCTAACCATTACGCCATGGAACCTCTACACAGCTTGCCCAGACTGTTGTGGAACAGAAGCTGAGATAGCTGCTATTCATTGTGAATGGGACCTGGCATTGCTAGAGGTTCACAAGAGGTACTTTGAACCTGTATGTCTGAACGCAGCGTTGCAAATGTTGTAGTGCCGCAAAGCTGCAGTGCCTTAGACCGCTGGGCCATCCTGACCCTATAAAATGTACATTTAGTTGAAATTTTCTGATGCATCATGATACAGTACATTACATATGTCACGAGGATCAACATTTGACGCAACGTCGTCGCAGTGAGGCGCTGTGTTGGCCAGGAAACAAAGTCAAGATTCCCACATACCAAGGTCTGTCATTATTCAGCAGGGGATCGGGTGCGTTTTGTACCACCATCCCACTTAAAACCAGGTTCCACCGAGATTTGAACTCGGATCGCTGGATTCAGAGCCCAGAGTGCTAACCATTACACCATGGAATCACTACACAGTCGCAGTAGGCAGATTCTTACATGATATCACCATGTATGTTATCTATGCAGAGAAATTGACATTAAAGGCGTCGGAAAGCTGTCGAGGGAGGGGGTTTCCAAAGCTGTTCGACCACGTGACAAGTACTTCTGATGGAGTATACTGGCCCCTTCATTTTGAGGACTGTAGACTCTGAATGCAGCAATCTGAGATCACCCTTTCAGTGAAACCTCATTTTTATGAGTACAAGACAGAATTCAAAGTGTGCATCCATAATGTAACACAAAACCATTTGCCTTCTTCTGACCCTGTCACTACTGTCAATTTTCGAATTACAGATAGTTCAGGTGGATTGTTCCACATCATGAGCGAGTGCCCCCTCGGTTGTTTCAGGTCTCCCTGCTACCTGAAACAACATGCAGACCCTTGTGTTGTTTTCCGTCTGAATGCCCGCAAGGCCTTTTACCAGTAATCCTACTTAAAATGAAGTTGGGATTGTTGGAGTCAAAGTCCAGAGTGCTAACCATTACGCCATGGAACCTCTACACAGCTTGCCCAGACTGTTGTGGAACAGAAGCTGAGATAGCTGCTATTCATTGTGAATGGGACCTGGCATTGCTAGAGGTTCACAAGAGGTACTTTTAACCTGTATGTCTGAACGCAGCGTTGCAAATGTTGTAGTGCCGCAAAGCTGCAGTGTACTGCTAACACAGTTCTTTTATTTCATACGCTTGTCCACAAAGACTCAAATTACGGCTGACTTTGCTTTCCCAATATCATTTTACAGACAACGATTCGAGTGAAAAAGCAGCTGTCAGAAGTGGGATTTGAACCCACGCCTCCAGGGGAGACTGCGACCTGAACGCAGCGCCTTAGACCGCTCGGCCATCCTGACCCTATAAAATGTACGATTAGTGGAAATTTTCTGATGCATCATGATACAGTACATTACATATGTCATGGTATGGTATTCTATGTCATGATACATTGAGGATCAACTTTTGACACAACGTCGTCACAGTGACGCGCTGTGTTGGCCAGGAAACAAAGTCAAGATTTCCACATACCAAGGTCTGTCATTATTCAGCAGGGGATCGGGTGCATTTTTGTAGGCACCATGGAACCACTACACAGTCGCAGTAGGCAGATTCTTACATGATATCACCATGTATGTTATCTATGCAGAGAAATTGACATTAAAGGCGTCGGAAAGCTGTCGAGGGAGGGGGTTTCCAAAGCTGTTCGACCACGTGACAAGTTCTTCTGATGGAGTATACTGGCCCCTTCATTTTGAGGACTGTAGACTCTGAATGCAGCAATCTGAGATCACCCTTTCAGTGAAACCTCATTTTTATGAGTACAAGACAGAATTCAAAGTGTGCATCCATATTGTAACACAAAACCATTTGCCTTCTTCTGACCCTGTCACTACTGTCAATTTTCGAATTACAGATAGTTCAGGTGGATTGTTCCACATCATGAGCGAGTGCCCCCTCGGTTGTTTCAGGTCTCCCTGCTACCTGAAACAACATGCAGACCCTTGTGTTGTTTTCCGTCTGAATGCCCGCAAGGCCTTTTACCAGTAATCCTACTTAAAATGAAGTTGGGATTGTTGGAGTCAAAGTCCAGAGTGCTAACCATTACGCCATGGAACCTCTACACAGCTTGCCCAGACTGTTGTGGAACAGAAGCTGAGATAGCTGCTATTCATTGTGAATGGGACCTGGCATTGCTAGAGGTTCACAAGAGGTACTTTGAACCTGTATGTCTGAACGCAGCGTTGCAAATGTTGTAGTGCCGCAAAGCTGCAGTGCCTTAGACCGCTGGGCCATCCTGACCCTATAAAATGTACATTTAGTTGAAATTTTCTGATGCATCATGATACAGTACATTACATATGTCACGAGGATCAACATTTGACGCAACGTCGTCGCAGTGAGGCGCTGTGTTGGCCAGGAAACAAAGTCAAGATTCCCACATACCAAGGTCTGTCATTATTCAGCAGGGGATCGGGTGCGTTTTTGTACCACCATCCCACTTAAAACCAGGTTCCACCGAGATTTGAACTCAGATCGCTGGATTCAGAGCCCAGAGTGCTAACCATTACACCATGGAACCACTACACAGTCGCAGTAGGCAGATTCTTACATGATATCACCATGTATGTTATCTATGCAGAGAAATTGACATTAAAGGCGTCGGAAAGCTGTCGAGGGAGGGGGTTTCCAAAGCTGTTCGACCATGTGACAAGTTCTTCTGATGGAGTATACTGGCCCCTTCATTTTGAGGACTGTAGACTCTGAATGCAGCAATCTGAGATCACCCTTTCAGTGAAACCTCATTTTTATGAGTACAAGACAGAATTCAAAGTGTGCATCCATAATGTAACACAAAACCATTTGCCTTCTTCTGACCCTGTCACTACTGTCAATTTTCGAATTACAGATAGTTCAGGTGGATTGTTCCACATCATGAGCGAGTGCCCCCTCGGTTGTTTCAGGTCTCCCTGCTACCTGAAACAACATGCAGACCCTTGTGTTGTTTTCCGTCTGAATGCCCGCAAGGCCTTTTACCAGTAATCCTACTTAAAATGAAGTTGGGATTGTTGGAGTCAAAGTCCAGAGTGCTAACCATACGCCATGGAACCTCTACACAGCTTGCCCAGACTGTTGTGGAACAGAAGCTGAGATAGCTGCTATTCATTGTGAATGGGACCTGGCATTGCTAGAGGTTCACAAGAGGTACTTTGAACCTGTATGTCTGAACGCAGCGTTGCAAATGTTGTAGTGCCGCAAAGCTGCAGTGCCTTAGACCGCTGGGCCATCCTGACCCTATAAAATGTACATTTAGTTGAAATTTTCTGATGCATCATGATACAGTACATTACATATGTCACGAGGATCAACATTTGACGCAACGTCGTCGCAGTGAGGCGCTGTGTTGGCCAGGAAACAAAGTCAAGATTCCCTCATACCAAGGTCTGTCATTATTCAGCAGGGGATCGGGTGCGTTTTTGTACCACCATCCCACTTAAAACCAGGTTCCACCGAGATTTGAACTCGGATCGCTGGATTCAGAGCCCAGAGTGCTAACCATTACACCATGGAACCACTACACAGTCGCAGTAGGCAGATTCTTACATGATATCACCATGTATGTTATCTATGCAGAGAAATTGACATTAAAGGCGTCGGAAAGCTGTCGAGGGAGGGGGTTTCCAAAGCTGTTCGACCACGTGACAAGTACTTCTGATGGAGTATACTGGCCCCTTCATTTTGAGGACTGTAGACTCTGAATGCAGCAATCTGAGATCACCCTTTCAGTGAAACCTCATTTTTATGAGTACAAGACAGAATTCAAAGTGTGCATCCATAATGTAACACAAAACCATTTGCCTTCTTCTGACCCTGTCACTACTGTCAATTTTCGAATTACAGATAGTTCAGGTGGATTGTTCCACATCATGAGCGAGTGCCCCCTCGGTTGTTTCAGGTCTCCCTGCTACCTGAAACAACATGCAGACCCTTGTGTTGTTTTCCGTCTGAATGCCCGCAAGGCCTTTTACCAGTAATCCTACTTAAAATGAAGTTGGGATTGTTGGAGTCAAAGTCCAGAGTGCTAACCATTACGCCATGGAACCTCTACACAGCTTGCCCAGACTGTTGTGGAACAGAAGCTGAGATAGCTGCTATTCATTGTGAATGGGACCTGGCATTGCTAGAGGTTCACAAGAGGTACTTTGAACCTGTATGTCTGTACGCAGCGTTGCAAATGTTGTAGTGCCGCAAAGCTGCAGTGCCTTAGACCGCTGGGCCATCCTGACCCTATAAAATGTACATTTAGTTGAAATTGTCTGATGCATCATGATACAGTACATTACATATGTCACAAGGATCAACATTTGACGCAACGTCGTCACAGTGAGGCGCTGTGTTGGCCAGGAAACAAAGTCAAGATTCCCAAATACCAAGGTCTGTCATTATTAAGCAGGGGATCGGGTGCGTTTTTGTACCACCATCCCACTTAAAACCAGGTTCCACCGAGATTTGAACTCGGATCGCTGGACTCAGAGCCCAGAGTGCTAACCATTACACCATTGAACCACTACACAGTCGCAGTAGGCAGATTCTTACATGATATCACCATGTATGTTATCTATGCAGAGAAATTGACATTAAAGGCGTCTGAAAGCTGTCGAGGGAGGGGGTTTCCAAAGCTGTTCGACCACGTGACAAGTTCTTCTGATGGAGTATACTGGCCCCTTCATTTTGAGGACTGTAGACTCTGAATGCAGCAATCTGAGATCAACCTTTCAGTGAAACCTCATTTTTATGAGTACAAGACAGAATTCAAAGTGTGCATCCATAATGTAACACAAAACC
>SEMN01002213.1:0-12858 GCA_005408345.1 Macquaria australasica
AAAACAACCATGGCTCCCTTTATGACTTTCTTTCTTACGACATCCCCAGCTATTTATTTATTAATGATGTACAATAAACTCCAACTTATTAACTTTTAATGTGCCTGCCTTCTTTGTTTTGCATAAACAACTTATTTTTTTTAACAATATATTTAGGAAAGAAAACAATCCTTTTAGGTGCTGGTTTACTCCATAAACCAGTTTCTGTACAAAACAAAATTACACTATAAATTTAAAAATAAAAATGTCAGGTTGAGAGATCATTATGTGAAATATATATTTAAATTTTCTTGGTATTTAATGAGAATTGTGTCTGGAAATCCTCAGACAACATTAACATTAAAAGAATAATTCTGGTTTATTACAACTTTAATTTCATTTGTGTAGTTTGTATTTTACACTACGCTAAAGGTGCGTTGTTTTAGGGCTGCTCATGGATATATGTGGTGAGAAAAAAAGCAAAAAGCAAGAAATAAAGAAATAAGCTGTTAAAGGCCATGATGAACCGTTTTGAAGAATAGCTCGAATACTTTTCTCAGCCAGTTATTAGACCAGCAAGAGCCTTTTCTTAGCAATTTCTGCAATCCATCCATCTGAACAGATAAACCAGAGAATGTGTGTGTGTGTGTGTGTGTGTGTGTGTGTGTGTGTGTGTGAAATGCCATCAGTCTGTGGTATGTGAAGTTTTGACCTGTATTTTCAACAAGTACAAGTACAAGTACATGTACATCAAGTACACAATGTGCCGGGGACTGAAATGGTTTGAGTGAAAATTGCCTAAAAATAGTACTTTTTTTTTGCACTACAGTCTTATATTTAGGGATGAGAAGCAAAAACTGACCGAAAAAATAAAGTAACTTTCTTGGCGCCACATTTTTAAAAACGTCAGCATGAGTCTCACTCTTGCCCTCTTTCCACCAAATGAGCTCTGGTTCTTGAACCGGTTCCATTCACGATTCTTGGAACCTTGGTTCTATCTAGAGAACCGGCCCGCATTTCCACCACTTTTGAGGGGAACCATTGTAATCAAGGATGCGTAATCAATGGAGGGCGTTGCACAATGGAAGTAAACAGTAGGAGCAAGATGGCGGATCACATTGATTACCTGTGAGCTTTTGTTCAGATATTTCTTTTTGGATCAACTATTTATGATCAGAAGACGCAGAAGACTGTTACCATAGTAGACCAGAGACCATTGTTGCCTTCTCCATCCTCTCTTTCCAACCTGTAGAATAGGACACGCCCACTGATGACGTCACGGTTCGCACTTCAGGTCAAGAAAAACCTGCTATTTTTTGAACCAACTTTTCAGGTTCCGAACCAATTAATTTTTGGTCGAAATGCTCCGAACGGTTCAAAATTAGGTGCACAAACAGGCATGTTGGTGGAAAAGGGGTATTTGTGAACTCAGATCAATCAGAAACTTTCCACTTATACAAATTTAAGAATAAAAAAAAATCAAGTTATGTAAAGCAATTACAAGAGGTTGGGAGGTTTAAGATCAAATATCTAAAACGTCCAAAAGGTATAAGTGTATTGATGTTAAGGAAGTAGGGGAAGTAAAAGTGAAGTGAGAGTAAGAGTAAAAGAATGGAATAATCTGAGTCATCCCTACTTTAAATACTATGTTTTATTTATATTTTGTTAAAAAATGCTAAATCTATAAAAAAGAGTCAGTGAGAAATTCCATTCAAAAAGCAGAGTTTTGAACCGTAACCTTGTCCCTTCTTGCTTGATCTCTCTTTGTTGTACATTGCAATGAAAGTCAAATCCATATCATGGCACATACAACATCTCTACCAGTGTACCGTTAATAATCTGTTCGTCTTTTTCCGTTGTTCTTTCTTCTTTCATCCGCCCTGCCTCGCTCATGTTTTCTCTTTTCCTCCCTCATTTCCTCTCCAACCCGTTCTCGTCTTTTTCTTTCATCCTCTTCTTCATCATTTTTTCCCGCTCATCATTTGCATCCCCGCTCACCCTCTTCTGCTCACTTTACTCTCTCACCCTCAGCTACTCCCTCGCTCTTTTGTTGTGCTGTTGACAGTTGTGTCTCATATTACAACACACACACACACAGCCGAGTGACAGTCACGCCGAGTTAAATGACACTGGTCCTCTGATGCTCACACACACACACACACTCGCATAAACACACGATCCAATAATCTCATTAATCTTTTGTCGAGGAAACAACAACAACACATATCTGCTGCATTTACAGGTGTACAGACCTGTATCTGCTGCACTGATTGTGTTTTGTATTGTTTCGTGTGTTTGTGTGTGTATGTGTGTATGTGTGTGTGTGTGTGTGTGTGTGAGCAACGAGAAGCGGCAGAGGAATTTCTGGAGATATAGGTCAAATGTACAGTGCTTTCATTAACGTCACTGTCACAACGCATCACAGAGGCAACATCTCACCCAGAGGAGAGGAAGGGGAGGAAAGAAAGAAGGAGAGAATAAGAGAGAAGAGGACAACAGAAAAGAGAGAAGAGGAAAAAAAGAAGAGAAGAGGACAAAAGAAGAAGGATGGGAAGAGTGGGACAGAGAAGAAGAGATGGGAGGGCAAAAGCAAATAGGACTAAAGAAGACAAAAAGAGAAGACAGGAAGACAACAGGTATGAGGACAAATGATTGGAAGAGAGAAAAGAGACAAAGAGAAGAGAATGAGGAAATAAAAGACAGAAGAAGAGGACAAAGGAGACAGGAAGGAGGAAAGAAGATGAAAAAGAAGAGAAAAAGAAGACAAAACAGATGAGGAAAGACAAGGACAACAGAGAAGAAGAGAGTGGAGAACAAAAGCAAAGAAGACACAAAGAAGAGAACAAAGAGAGAAGAGAAGGAGGGAAGAATGGACAAAAGGCAGATGAAGAGAAAGAGAGGACAAAATAGAAGAGAAAAGAAGAAAGAAAACAGAAGAATGGAAAGAGCAGGACATAGAGAAGAAGAGATAGGAGGACAAAAGCAAAAGAAGACAAGAACATAGAGAGAAGAAAGGAAGACAACAGAGAAGGGGACAGAAGAGAAGAAAAAAGAAGAGACTAGGAGGGTCAATAGAGAAGAGGACAAAAGACATGAGAAGAGAAAGAGAGGATGAAGAGAAGAAGAATAGAACATAAAGAGCAAAGACAAAGGAGATGAGAGAGAGAGAGACAAGAAAAGGGAGGACAAAAGCAAAGTGGACACAAAGAAGAGAATACAGAGAGAGGAGAAGAAGACAATAGAGACAAGGACAAAGGAGAAGAGAAGGAGGGAGGAAGACAAAAGGCAGAAGAAAAGCAAGGAGGACAAAATAAGACAAAAACAAAGGGAGAAGAAAGAAAACAAAAAAGAGGACAAAGGGGAAGAGAAGAGGAGAAGAGAAGAGAAGAGAAGAGAAGAGAAGAGAAGAGTGGCAGATGGGAACAATGAAGCTGAGCAGTCGTTCAGCCCTGCAGCAGATCAGCCTCATACAGAACCAGCTCCTATTGAGGACGTATGGAGCTGCACACAAAGGCACCAACACCAACACGCTAACACACCAACACACCAACACACAAACACGCAGCGGGCAACACACTCACTGTGCAAGCCAGATAAACAGGCACACACACACACACACACACACACACACAAATACTATACACACACAGCTGTGACAGTGAAAGAGACAAAGAGAGGGGAATGCACATAAACAGAGACACAGAGTGAACACCCCCCCCCCCCGGTCACTGAGGTGTTCTGTCATTAAAACATGCTCCATTGCTCTATACTGCATAGACCATATACTGCACTGGTATACACACACACACACACACACACACACACACACACATACCCTTCTCTACTCGCAGTCATTCCCTTCCTGCTGCAAAGAGACACAAACTCTCATGAATAGACACACACACACACACACTCACATCTGTGGTCTCCAATGAGCAATGTTTGAAAATGATTTATTGATCATTGTTGGCATTATGGAGTAGACCTTGAACCACTGTTCTTTTCAATTTAAACTAATACACACACACCCACACACACACACACTTGCACAAAAACCTGAACATCAAGATAAGAGTGTGAAGATGTCTGCATTACACCGAGACGTATGGTGCCTATGGGGCTGCAGATAAGTCAAATACTTAAAGTATGAAAGGGGAAATTCATTTATTTTTGATGTTCACATGAGATTATAAGTAAGTTTGATCTTTATCCAGAGTCCCTCTGCAGAGATTCAAAGTCTCTGATCTTTCTCCCTTTTCCTCCATCAGACAGGAGAGCACCAGCAGGCAGGGTTCAGTCCTGCAGTAACACACAGTGACAGCAGGGGGCAGCTGACTCCAGCCCTGCATGGCTGGACAGCACAGTCAGCAGTGAGAGGTTTAGTTCTGTCATTTTCCCACAAATTGTGCCTATATTAAAAGTGATTGAATGAAACTGATATGATGCCAAAATACAGTTTGACCTGAAGGTGAATTGACTTTGTGCACCACACAGAAATTATGTATTCAAGTACATGAAAACTGTTGCTGTTGTGAAGTATGAAGGGTTAAAGCTTGTTTTTATTTAACCTTTTTTTTTTTATATGAATCCAACTCAACTTAAATACATTTGGTCTAAGCTTGACTTCATCTGTTAATTTAGTTTAAAAAATTTGTTTTATTGGGACATCACATCATTTTTACACAGCATCTGAAAGTACAAACATCTTCCGGTTTTATATTTGATTAAACAGAGACACAGAGATACATACAGATGAACAAAGAAAGACAGAAATAAAATTAAAACACAAATCAAAACACACCCTCCCACCCCTCAGTTGGTCTACTTTTACAAGATAAATTAGTGTTTCGTAGCATATATAGTATATAGCTAGTATACATAATTAAACATGTTCAGCATCTTAAAAGAGTCAGGTAAATGACGCCGCTACAGAAGTACAGCTGGACACAAAATGATGGGGAAGTGCATTTTTATGCTATGGGAACTGTAGATGCTTTATCATAATATGAGAGAGTAGGATGCAAAAGACTTCATGTGTTAATGACTTTTGTTTTGAATGTTTTTTTCAATATTTTGTCTGATCTGAGTCAGAGTTGTTTTCCCACTTGGCGAAAATTTAGTCTCAGACTTGAATTTAAATTCATACTACCTATAAAATATTGGGAACGAGTGACAGATGGAGCTTTACAGGAAGTGCTCATGGACATACGTAAGTATCAAGAGTTCGCCCATCCTCGTGCTTCAGCTTGTCCCTTGTTTCCTGACCAAATGCCCTGTGTGTCCCACGTGGCTGCAAAGTCACAACCAGACATGAGTTCATAGAATCGCAGTGAGTTGCCCAGCTCCCCTCTGATTCTGTACTCCGCTTGTACTGTGATTTGCTGAAGGAATGCCACCAACTCTCCTTCTCTGGTTGCCTGTCGCTCCAGTTTCTCCCCCTCTTACTCTTCTGCTACTCTTCTTCCTCCTTGTTGTTTTTGTTCCGTACTGTTTCTTTGTTTCCGCTCTGGTCCAAGTGTTTTTGTGGCTGTAAACATCACGTTTACTGGGAAATGAGGACTTTGTTTTGTAGTTCTTTAGATGAAACAAGGACAGATTTGAATATCATCTACCTTGCCATGTACATGTTGAATGTTTGCTGTTTTCCACTTGTTTTTACTTGAAATGAATGTCCTGCATGAGCTCATTCTGCAGCATTATGACTCCAACTGGAGACATCAAAACACGATGCTGCAGGAAATACTTTTTCATGTTAGACCACCTAGTTTAAGTGTACTATAGCGGCGCAAAAGTGCATTGACCCATGCATAACTGACAACAAGTACATGGACACTCAGCAGGTCCAGAGTTTGCCATCAGGGATCAATAAGTAGAATCAAAAATCATGTTTCTTAAATGGTCAGTGTACACAAATCAAAAGAAAAGAAACATTTTTTCCCACTTAACCTCAGCTGTTTGCCACAGAAACTGTGTCTACATCTGAAACATCTGCCACCCCAAAACAATGGAGGTGAATGGAATTTTACATGTGCACCTCAAAACATTTCAAATTTGTATTAGAAAAACTCTAAAAAGTCCTAATTACTCAATTCCTGAACATCGCTGTTGATTGCATTAGTAGAAATTGGCTCCCATGAAAACGTTTCACCTTTAAAACGAGTGCTAGCTTTGCCTTTTCATCCCAGTTGGTGTAAACAGCCTGATGTTTCCTCCTCATACGTGTTGAATCTTAAACAGCACGCAAGAAAACACCCTCTGCAGTGGTGATATTAGCAGCTAAAGCCTCTGTAAAAATCTCAGTGAAACCTTGATCCTCCATCTCCTCCTGACCAATCTCCCATGACGGCCTCCGGCTCCGAGGAAACTTCGCCTCTCTGCTCCTCAGGGGCCCCGACAAGACAACCAGGGCCACGAGGCCAGCACACAGGCTTACTGTATGTGCACACTCTGACACAGACATGCATACACACTCATGTGTAGGCATTCATATGACGCTACCTTTGTCTGGGAATTCAACTTTAGATTTAAAAGTCTCTGATGGTAAAAAGATTTACATTCATGAAACCCAAACAGTCACACACAAGCTAAACACTATAGATGATGTCTTTCACACACACAAATGCAAGTCATTTGTCTTGCTTTGTGACCGCATATACTGCTGTTAACATACCCAATATACATCTTAAATGCACATTATATCTGTCTTCTAGGCTGCACAGCACCATTTCTACTTTATTGTGACGTTCCATTTGTGCTAAAAAATATATGATGATGCATATATTTATTTCAGTTTTCATTGCCTTGACTTGGAAATCACTTCTGTTGCTTGTCTTTGTTCAAGCTTCTGGCAAACAGAAACAACAGACGTTAGTCCTCATTAGATGGTAAAGACGTCAGACAGATGCAGTTACTCATGCAAACAATCCAAAAAAACTGCAGCACAAATAGAAGCTCATACATCAAATATCTGAGTTCATGTACTTTGAGTTACTGTCAACAAATTTTAAATCCTGTCATGGTGTTTTGATGTATCAGGCAGCCACTGGTTTCCATTCATTTTACTACACTATGAAAATGAACTTGTTGGGACTGAAGGGGTCCTGTGGAGTTTTCTTGTAAACAAACAAAGGTTACATTTACATTCAGTGTTACTCACCTAAACACACTGTGTGCATCCTTGAGCTCTAACAAACATGGATTGCATTTCCTTACTCGTTAAAAATTTGCCAAGTTGATTCTGTAAGTATTTTAAATCCAGCATTGTTTACATCATGTGTACTAGCTTGCACTCTTCTTCTTCTCTGTCTTTGTTGGTGCATTGCAGCATATCTTGGTGTGTTACTGCCACCTGTCGGTCAGTGAAATAGTGTTAATTCAATGGCATGCCTTATGGAATGAAGTTAAATGAACAGCTGCTCTGAAAGACATTTAAGACACTGTTTTGGAAAATGGACAGTAGCAATGTAGGGTATGTATAGCAATAATGTACAATCTAACCCTGATATGTTATTATCATCAGACACTGTTCCTCCATTTCCAAGACTTTATAGCTGAACGTTGACTTAACTTACTCCTCAAGACGTGTGTGTTTGTGTGTTTTTGTCATTGTACATTCACATTGTGAGGACACTAACAACAAGGCCAACAACGCTGCATGTAAATGGGAATATTAGTGGAATATTCATTTTCATTAGCCATGTAAACAGCTTAGTAGGAATACTGTCTTTTTCTTTAAGGGAAAAACCAGAATATTTTGTGCATGTAAACGTGGTCACTGACTGTCTCCTACCAATAGTCAGTGTTGGCTTTCTCCTATCCATGACTACAACAATTCCCTAAACCTAACCAAACCATAACCACAGAGGTAGCAGATCAGAAAACATATTCATCATTTTGGAAGGAGATGACAAGCAGCCTGTTTTGTCGTTCATGTTGGAGGACTTGTTGATCTCCACAACTCCCTTCAAACGTTTACTGTAGGCGAGCTTCACCTCTGGACACCCCACTCAGTGATGTCACTGCAGGTGTTTTCAATCAGCTGTCAAAGGCAGAGCGCACGCTGTGACTCAGTGATTCTGTGTGAATCAGCCCAGTGTGATTTAAATTACTGCCGACCAGTTTCCAAATCATACTGTACGTTTTCAGATGGATTTTCTTCCCAGCAGCTATGAAAATCAACTTGCACAGAAAAGTAATTCATCACAGAAAACTGTTATGTCACATTTATATTTTTTGGTCAAAGTTGCTGTGTGAAAATGCAGTTGTAAGCAGAGACTGTTTTGAAAACTCCCTTTCCCAGGTGTGTTTCAAGGACATTCGGACATCTGAGATCTGAGAAAAGAATGCTTATTTATGCAAAAAACTATGAAAGTCACAATGTCATTTCCCTTGAGGTCTGAAAGAGAATTCCAGCCCAGGTGTTCTCTTCTCCAAGGCAATTATCTGATTTTTTCATGGACTTTTCACAGCCCGTATTGCTCATAAGGTCACTAATGTAAACCTTTTTGCCATCTAATCTGTCTTTCATTACTCCTTCCATTACACAATGCAGAACTACAGAATAATAACAATATTAAACCAGTAACACACCCTCTCTGTAACAGGCAGGGACCCTACAGAGAGTCCCTCTAATTCATCCTCTTCTCTCTTTCTCCTTCCTCTCATTCATCACATCTGATAGATCCCCCACCTCCTGCAACTCATCATCAAATTGGCATCATGTTACCAAACAACCTGCCATTCTGCTCAACAGGGCCTCAAATACATTATTAATGGCACATGTGAGGACATGCCACAGGTTCACATTCATCATCTAAGACTTCTGAGACTTTTCTCACAGCAAACTAACTTTGTCTGTCTGTTTGGTGCAGGGCAGGTAGTGTACAGAGGGTTTATCAGAGCTGGTTCAAAGAAAACAGCTGCCTGCTGCTGGAAACACCAAGTGAACCAGACAGGAAATGTGCCATAAAATCTAAACTAGGAGCTAAAAGAGAATAAAAAGGGCTGTAAAGTTTGTCCTTTAAAGATGGAGAAGATGAAGGACAAAATCCACAGTTCTTGTTCTGTGTAAAAATGCATCTAAAGTTCAGCCAGAGCTAAAAATTAGGCTACAGTAGCCTGTGTTAGCTAAATCAACTGGCTATCTTCATCCTGATAGTTGCCAGAAATGTCTTTTCCAAAATGTTCTGACTTTCTAAATATGTCCTCACTTTACAAAAATGTCCCGCTTTAATTGATCCCCACAAAAACATGAGAAGAAATGACACAAATACAGAACAAAGAGAAGACGCAGCGTCGTGTGTGTTTGGATCCTGATGCCTTCGTTGCATTAAGCATGAAGCTGTCACACTGACCTCTGACCTTCGTCTTGTGTTTGTGCATGCATGATGTATGTGTCACACTTCACTCGTGACTATTTACATGTATGTATGCATGCAGCAGCAGCTGTCCATACATTTGAATTTCTCTATGTGAGCATGTGACATTTCACACTGCACACAGAACCCAGTCAGTGTTTCTGTATATGTGCTGCAGCCTTTGCAGGACCCAACCCAACTCCAGCCTCTGGTGTAGAATTCAGTTTATTTCTGCTTGAAGCTTTTGCCTTTGGCTGAACTCGTCTAATTTGGTAAACTCCCATCATGCCACACTCTTTTTATTGGCCAACAACTGTGAGAACAAACTAGAACAAAGTGTCACAGCCAACCAGAGAGAGGGCCAAGAGGCCGAGCCCAGAGTGAGGGTGAAACACAGGATGGAGGGTGTGTGTGTGTGTGTGTGTGTGTGTCACTGTGGAAATTATTTCTGTTTTTACCAAAGCCAGCCATAAAATATACAAAACATACACAACTGCAGGTGTCACATATATCAGGTCACCTCAAACACACGTACAGTTTAACCACTGTTAAATCAGTGCTACAGTAATAGTTTAAAACACAGAGGCCTTTTGGTTCCTGTGGTGAGTAACAATGGTTTAAGAGACATAATGTATTCTAAGGTATCATGTTTTAGAAAATAATGCACTTTTAGAGTCTAATTGTGTATACTTAAACTTTGTAAACATATTTACTAAGAGACTATGTTCTTTAAACTGTACTGAACTGCACCTTTTTTAAAAATGAAACTATATTTGTGAGGTGTTTCTGAAGATTTACGTCTTCAGTAAAAACCAATGGGCTGAGAGCCACAGACAGGAAGTCAGAAGGCATTTAGACACACTGGCCATGTTTACATCTGGCATTTATGTTTTATGCTTTATATTTGTGTACGGGAGGCGGACAACCTCCTCACATTTAAGAGTAGGCTTAAGACTTTCCTCTTTGATAAAGCTTATAGTAGGGCTGACTCAGGTGACCCCTGAGCCCCCCCTTAGTTATGCTGCTATAGGCCTAGACTGCCGGAGGACTTCCTATGATGCACTGAGCTCCTTTCTCCTCCTCTTCCTCTCCATCTGTACGCCCTCATATCCATCAATGCTTGTTATTAATTCAACTTCTTCCCGTAGTTGTGTGCTTTCTCTCCTCTCTCTCTCTCTCCCTCCCCTTCTGTTGCTTTCTGCAGGTGTTTCTGCCTCTGGAGCTGTGGAGGTCTGGGTCTGTGGTTGCTGCCGCCTGCTGCCACCGTGCTCCTGCTCTGCACCCGCTGCTGCTGTTGCTGTTGTTGCTGTTGTTATTAGTATTGCTATTATAATGTTGCTCTTAGTGTTGTTTCCGTTGGTGTTAACATCAATGCCATTACCATATCTATGCTGTATTGAGCTGCTGTATGTTCTCTTTCCTCTTGCTCTCTCTCTCCATTTTTTATTAACTTTTGAATTCCTATTACTGGACTACACGCCATTAGGCAAACATTCCTACACTAGATGTCTATCTGATAGTGCTGTAGCTAAATTTAAGGAACTGATTCCATTGGCATTAAATTCAGTTTCATGTCTCAATGTAACAGATGACTCCTATGCTAACTTTAGTCCCTCCCAAATTGATCATCTTGTTGATAGTGCTGTAGGCTCACTACGAATAACACTCGACTCTATCGCCCCTCTAAAAAAGAAGATAATAAAACAGAGGAGGTTAGCTCCATGGTATAACCCGCAAACCCGCAAATTAAAACAAACATCGCGAAAACTTGAAAGGAAATGGCGTTCCACCAATCTGGAAGAATCACATTTAGCCTGGCAAGATAGTCTCAAAATTTATAGGAAGGCCCTCCGTAATGCCAGAGCAGCTTACTACTCATCATTAATAGAGGAAAATAAGAACAACCCCAGGTTTCTGTTCAGCACTGTAGCCAGGCTGACAGAGAGTCACAGCTCTGTTGAGTCATGTATTCCTATAGACCTCAGTAGTAATGACTTTATGAGCTTCTTTAATGATACAATTCTAACTATTAGAGACAAAATTCAGCACCTCCAGCCCTCAGTTGGTACTGACTTATCTTCAAACACAGGAACCTTAGAAACAACTGTAAAACCTGTACATTTAGACTGCTTTTCTCCCATCAACCGTAATCAACTAACTTCCATGATTTCCTCATCTAAGCCATCAACGTGTCTTTTAGACCCCGTCCCAACTAGGCTACTTAAAGAAATTTTACCTTTAGTTAGCACTTATTTACTAGATATGATCAATCTGTCCTTATTAAAAGGCTATGTGCCACAGTCCTTTAAAGTAGCTGTAATTAAGCCTCTTCTTAAAAAGCACACTCTTGATCCAGGGATTTTGTCAAATTACAGACCTATATCTAACCCTCCTTTTCTCTCTAAGGTCCTTGAGAAAGCAGTCGCCAATCAGTTGTGACTTCCTACACAACAACAAGCTGTTTGAGGATTTTCAGTCAGGATTTAGAGTGCATCATAGCACTGAGACAGCACTGGTGAAAGTTACAAATGACCTTCTAATTGCATCTGACAAAGGACTTGTCTCTGTACTGATCTGATCTTAGTGCTGCATTCGATACCATTGACCATCACATTCTATTACAGAGACTAGAACATTTAATTGGCATTAAAGGTACTGCACTAAGCTGGTTTAAATCCTATTTATCAGATCGATATCAGTTTGTACACGTTAATGATGAATCCTCTATGCACGCCAAAGTTAGTCACGGAGTTCCACAAGGTTCTGTGCTTGGACCAATTCTGTTTACCTTGTATATGCTTCCTTTAGGCAATATTATTAGGAAGCACTCCATAAATTTTCATTGTTATGCAGATGATACCCAATTGTATTTATCGATCAAGCCAGATGAAACCAATCAATTAGCTAAACTTCAAGCATGCCTTAAGGACATAAAAAATCTAGGATGACCTGCAGAATTTTCTGATGTTAAGCTCCAGACAAAACGAAGTTATTGTACTTGGCCCCGAACACCTTGAAACACATTATCTAAAAGATATAGTTTCTCTAGATGGCATTGCCCTGGCCTCCAGCGAGCAAGTGAGAATCTTGGAGGTTATCTTTGATCAGGATATGTCCTTTAACTCCCACATAAAACAAACTTCAAGAACTGCCTTTTTTCACTTACGTAACATTGCAAAAATCAGGCACATCCTATCTCAAAAAGATGCAGAAAACCTAGTCCATGCATTTGTTACGTCTAGGCTGGACTATTGCAACTCTCTATTATCAGGCTGCCCCAATAAATCCCATAAGACTCTCCAGCTGATTCAGAATGCTGCGGCACGTTTACTGACAAGAACCAGAAAAAGAGAACATATTTCTCCAATATTAGCTTCTCTACACTGGCTCCCTGTAAAATCCAGAATAGAATTTAAAATCCTTCTCACCTTCAAAGCTAAATGGTCCAAGGCACCATCATATCTTAAAGAGCTCATAGTACCCTATTGCACCCCACTAGAGCATAGCTCCCAGAATGCAGGGT